>VXBC01000188.1:590679-677744 GCA_013399945.1 Ploceus nigricollis | reverse complement strand
ATTTCAATAAACTGATGTTTTCTAATCAAATGAAGGATTTATTCCTTATCAAGATTATGACTCTCAAGTAGAGTTTCATGAACTATACTTGTTTTCTTTAGCTGTAAACTGATGGCATAAGCATTTAGGAAAATTCCAGTGTCTGGGATCTTTTACAGATTCTGCCACTATTGCACCAGACTTGCTTGGAGTGAAACACAGACACGTTGCTCTTGCCCAAAGAGTTACTTGTCCTGCTTTTGTCACTGACTGATGTCTGACAGAGACCAACTGCAAAGTGCATTAGCACACTCTATCAATCAAGATTTATAGGAATATTTTACCTGTCTTGTGAACCTCCCAGTCATGGAAGGCTATTTGAAAAGAGAAAAATTTTGGTAGTCACTAAAAATTACATGGTACTAAGAAAAGAAAGTTGTTGGTTTTTTTTTTTTTGGGTTTTTTTTTTTTTTTGGTTTGTTGGTTCGTTGGGTTGTTTTTAATATTTATTAGACCTCATTAGTTAGATAATGAATGGACCCATTTCAATTCTCTTTGTAAACACCAAATGAGAAAGTTTAACAGGGAGATTATTAAAAAAACACCTAAAACTCAACTTTTTTTAAAAGAGGCTTTAACTATTTAAAAAATGTACTAGTAGAAGGCATTTATTTATTACTTCACTTTAAACTCATTGACTTGTACTTATATTATTATAATCATTATAATTTGCCTAACGGGTACCCTACCCCCTTCACCTTCTCACCAAAAAAAAAGTTGTCAATATAAAATACATGAAATATATAATTACCAGCAGATGATCATCTTCTAATCCAGATTTTTATTTAAAATCATCACTTCCACTTTGAGGTCACTTGGGCAATACTACCCATAGTACCAATGATTTTAACTTCTGAAACATCTGTAGTCCTGACTATTCTTCTAAGCAGGGCATTTGGAGGTATCTTTAACATTGTTGAAAATCTTAGTGCAAAAATCCATCAGATGAGCAGTTAACCTCTAGAAAAGCATCCTTTCCAACTTTATGTGTTTCTGAATGTAAACTATTGAAATAATCTCCTGTTTCAGTTAAAGATTCTGTCTAGGTTACAAATAATGAATTTTCTATAAATATGTAAGATGAACATGAATACTTATATGTTCCAAGAAGAAAGTATTTTTATTCCAGAGATTGTGTACACACACTTGTTAAATAATATGGCAATAGACTGTCCTTCCTGAAATAAAATCAATGACAGATAACATTGACTTTTGTTCACAGTCAAATAAGTTGTGGGCTCTAGAAGGTCTGTTAATTAGGGTACACAGTGTTTGATTTTTATTTTTTTCCCCTTATTCTTCAATAAGTCAAACGTAAAGTGGAAAAAAAATAGAAAAAGAAGGCATAGGGTCTTGACTATATAAGTTCTAGGAGAATCAGAATGTCTTGAGACAGCTGAGAGCAAGCTCCTTCTTTCCTTTAGGGGTTAGTTCAGATTTTCCTTTGTGGAGGAATGCAGGAAGCCTGTCACATTTTTACAATGTGTTTCTCTGCAGAAGGGGTGTTGGTGCCTTCTATGAGTTATTGTTTTAGTATGAGTAGCTTAAACTCATCAAAAGCTGTGTATGAATGTACAGCTTGGGGGGGCTGGGGAAAAGGTTGTAATTACTTGCTTTAAAGACATAGGTTAATTATTACAGATTTATTAGCAACTGTTATAGTTATAAACACTTGTATGTATCCTCAGGGAATATTAAATTTCCCTCTTCTGCTCAGGAATGAAAAGCTTCAACAGCAATGGTGGGAAGCAATGAATACATGGTAATTTTAAGCATCAAATATGTGTGTTCACAGGCAAATGTATATCCCCAGCATTTAACTTTGAACGTGCATTTGCCAGTTATTGTAAACAAAAAAAAATCTTATTAAATTGCATCTGGAAGGTCAAGTAAAGAATAATTTTGTTTCTTTAGAAAAAGAATAGATCATTTGTTCCTCTGCAGCTTTAGTTCGGCAAGAGTTCAGCTGAAAGCTTCTGAAGAGGTTCTCAGGTGAGTGAATCATAAAGATTCAACCTCTTTAAAGCCTCTGGAAGAAAGAATATTGAAGCAGTATGACCCTGAAAAAAGTCCACATGTGTTTGTAACAGAAACATGTGGAGTGTTATATAGCACAGAGATGAAAAACAGGTGATTTAGGATGTTTTTATTTTTGTTTCTTTGTTTGTTTGTTTTGGTATTATTTTATTTGTATGTCAATATTTCCCTGTACATTTGTAACCTCTTATAATGACTTACTGGAGGTTTTGGTATCCCAAGCATTTTGGGTTACAGTCTCTTTTCAGTTATCCTTACTTTGTTTGAACGGAGAGAAAAGGAAAAGAATTTGGGAAACACTGACATAAGGGAAGAAGCAAGTTTTTCCCTTTTCCAGGGGGAAAAAAAAAAGTAAGTTAAATTTTCTGTGTACTTTGTCCCTTTATTTTGGCCGCGTAATATTGGGCAACTAAAAGATTATTTTCTTTTTCTTTATTGGATGCCTTTTAACACAAGGCCCACCCAAGAAAAATGTATTAAATTCCACTTCATTGCTATTTTTCATTGCAAGGAAATAATACTTGTTTTTAAAAAAGTTTGTTTGACCTAACTGTATCCCAACAGCCAAGTATAATGAACAGATTTCACTGAGAATTTGTTCTCAGGACACAGAATCCTTTCACAGCTTCACTCTTGGGAGAAACAAAACTGTCACCAATATCTTTGCCTGATACTTCTGACAAAGAAAAAATATGAAGGGTTTTTCCAGGGCAACAAAAAAGAATTCTCCAGAAAGATTTTTTTGGTTTGTTTTTTTTTTTTGATCAGAGCAGGAAAGGAGACTTTGTCTAACTGGAATGGGTCTCCAAAGCAGAGGAGTACAGCAAGTAATTGTTTGCTGCAATGCTTAGTGCCCTTTAGGCTGACAGACTCTGTGTTTTTGGGACAATGAAGTGGCAGGCAAATTATCAGAGAAGGCAAAGGAAGTAAATTTGCTGGGTTTATGCTAAATGAAAAGATGCTTTCCAGTAAGAATGTCATGACTGGTTTTTCCAACTGTGTTGCATTAACAATTCTGTCATATACAGCAGGGCTGGTATGGAAGTGATTCATTCCACTTAGAGCAAGGTGACCCTTTCTAACTCAGCATTTTTGCTGGGAGCTGCAGTACCCCTCCTGGCTGTGAGAAAAGCTCTTCTTCCCACTGCTGTTTGATTTCCATGGAAAAGAGGAGCAATATGACTTGTATTAAATCTATGTCTGACTCTTAAGCAAATTATTTTAATATTCTTTTAGCAGCTCACCCCTGCATAATAGTGACTAAGTCTTATGATGAAATATTTATAAAGTCTGAAAAACAGACTGCTACGTGTGCTCCCATTTTCTTGATCATTCTTTTGATGGCTGTCTCTTAGTATTCAAAATCTGGTTTTATTTACACTGACGTGCATTCAAAGTGACTTTTTTGAGGTATATACCACTGAAACCCATGGCATTATTTATCTGAAAGGTTGAAATAACAAAAAAAAGCTGTAAATATTTGGTTGGTTGGACTATTGCAGCTGATTCTTCCTCTTTGGAATGCATGTAGTGCATAATGAGGTGCAGAGGGAAGACATGGCAACTATTCCCAAGGGATTTACATAAATAAGGACTATTGGCACTTTTCTCGGTAATACTAAGTCTCTGAGCAAAATGTTAAATTAAAAGAAAGTCAAGGAAATGATGCATAAAATGTGTATGAATCAGGTCCTAACTCAGTAATCTAACTCCTGGGGAACAATTAAGGCATAACAGTCTCAAGGCATTTATCTGTCATTTTTACTGGGACACAGGGAATTAAAGAAAAAAAAGCACTAATGGAAATCTTAATTATACATACCTAATTATGAAAACTTCACAGAATAGAAATGCAGACAAGGAAAGCTTTCCAACACTAATAATGCTGCTAAAAAAAATGCCATAAACAAGAGAAAGAGCTTGGAAGGATCCCTGATGAAATCCTTCTCTATTCTTCCATAGGATTCAAAGGCATACTCGTAAGAAAAAGGAAAGCAAACCATCACAATTCTGCAATCATAATTTTAGTAAAAGGTAAATGTCTTTACCCATAATGGAATCAAACACAATTTACCTTTCTTTAATTGCAGACACTTAGAAGTGTTTGTACATGAAGCATTCATATTTGCAAGAAACATAGAGGTAGAAAATTATACTATTATTTCCACACTCTCCAGTGTAAGATCCTACCTCAGCTGCAAGCATTATCTTAAGAATTAGAAAGGTTTTGGTTTTTGCCTGCCTGTATAACCCAAAAACTATGTTATAGTGGGTGGGAATGCACATCTCAGAGTAAAGGAATACTGTAGATGAGGGAGAGTACCAAGAATACTGAAAGTTAGATTGAAAAATATAGATCTATTAAAATGGCACGTGCATTGGCAGGTTTCTGTTCATGCAGTTAATACAGTTTTGTTATGTGCCACATTCCTTACCTCAAGAACGGCCAAAAATCCTGGCAGGAATAATTAGCATGTGGATGTGTGTAATTAACATTAGGATGTATGTTTTACCTTTTTAAACTCTTCTGGCTCTTGCTGATTTTGGGACTGGTATTATGGAAGAAACATTTTATTAGGGCTAAGCCTCCATTTATTCCACTCAGTTATCGGTGCTTAAAGGAGGCATTTGTATCACGAACCTCTCTTGCCCCTCTGGCATGGAAGTATGTGCCCTGCACAGATCCCTCTAGACAATGGGGTGTCCCCACCAGCTGTGGGCTGAGCTGAAAAAAACAAAAAAACATCACTCCCCCAGCTGGATAGATACAGGCTGGATGTCCTACAAGCTTTTTGGTACACAACACTGTTGATTAGTTTGGCCATTTTTTATTGCCTGGCCCAGCAGGATTCTGAGTAAAGCAGGGCTCTTTTAGCTCACATGTTGAATTTGGAGAAAAATACTTTTATTTTTGTTTAATTTGGGGGTGTGGGGTTTTTTTTCCTTGTTGTTGGTTCTTGGTTTTTTTGGGGTTTTTTTTGGGGTTTTTGTCTGTTTGTTTCTTTTCTTTTCTTTTCTTCTCTTTTCTTTTCTTTTCTTTTCTTCTCTTTTCTTTTCTTTTCTTTTCTGGGCTAGGAGGTGTAGGTGGTGTAATGATTTACTACTTCTTTAAGCATGAAGACCACGGGAGCATATGGTTCTGAATGTCTTAAAGTTGATCCACTGTGTCACCTAACCACCATCTCTCCTTTTGGGAAAAGTTTTCAAGCCCTTACCTGGCAGAATTTAAATGTGAAACACGTAAAGGACATTTCAGAAAACACATAAAATACTTTTGTAGATGAACTTTAAGTCTCTTAAGATCTATTTAATAGTGTATGTAAGAAAGAACAAAAGACTTCTGACAAAGAACTGGTTTAAGAAGCAAAATTAATACTTTTGCTAAAAGAATTGGATAAACAGTTATCCTTACTCAGGAAGTCTGTGGCATGAAACCTTTATCACATCAAACAATAATGAAGGGTGACATTTAAATCCTCAGCCTTTCTAAACTGTGACTCTGAAAATGAAGCATTACTGATGCCTTTGACAAGAAAAATGTATGAAGGAAAAGGAGATGTAGCACAGAGATAAGCTATTTATTTTTACTGACCTCAGTCAATCTTGTCCTTGTTTTTTAAATATTTTACCAGTCAACATGCTACAAAATGTGTCATTCATTTGATCTGTCAGAGGCAGCAGCTTGGGTAAATGGATGTGATGGATTATCAAAACTCTACAAAAAGCAGAAATAGTGATAATTTTGCAGAAAAATGATATACAAATATTGAAAAATTGCTTTTTTTCAGTGTGCCAAAGATATAACAAACTCCAATGTGTCTGATAAGTCTTCTATGAAGTTAAAAAAGGTAAAAAAAAAGGCCAGGAGTTGTAGAGCCTTTTTAACATTTCATACTTGAAATAGGATGTTGATTGGGATTTGTATTTGAGGGTGTTTTCTAAGGTAATATATATGTGTGGTAAAAGTATATATCAGATGAAATTAAATTCTTTTTTATCTTTTTTTTGAATAATCTAGTTGTAAAACAATATGTGTTAATGAAGATGTGTTAGACGAGAAGGATTTTGTGTCAGTTTGATATTGCTGACCATAAAATAGTCATATTATAGTATAAATAGTATAAAATAGTTACATATCATTCATCTGCCCAATAAATACTTAGGAATTCAAAGTTCTCAGTGCACCTAGCACAGAATAGCACTCCTCCTTGCTTACATCATGGTGAGGACACAAATGGCCATCACAGAAATTACAGAATCCTTTTTTAAAAAGGATTAATAATTTATTGTTTTTAATGTATTTTAATTTTCCTTTAGTTTACTAAATAACAAAAGAAAGTTCAGTTTATTTTACCAAAAAGACTCTTCAGCCTCTGCAGAAACATTCCTCTACAGAACAACAAACTTATCCCAGGCCATAGCCTTGTCATTTTATTAGCAGAAATGCGATAGTATTGGTCTGTTGCTTAATTAAGCAACTCATTGAAGTATGTGCTTAAATGATCCTTATTTATTAGGAAGACTGAGCTGGTTTGTATTTTTATAAAAGTTAAAACACATTTAGGAGAAACACATTCTCTGAGAAACGAGAATGCTGTTGATGGATAAGCACCACAGTGAAATACTTCGCATAGCACCTTATTCTAGATACTTTCAGTTCTCTGTGATGCTTTTCAACAAATTGTGTATACAGCAAAAATTCTGCAGATTTAAATATAGGTCATAGATATGGCCTGGGTTGGAAGGGTCCTTAAAGATCATTTATTTCCCTTTTCCCTGCCGTGGGCAGGGACACCTTCCACCAGACCACGTTGCTCAGAGCTCCATCCAGCCTGGTTTGAACACTGCCAGAGATGGGTTATCCTCAGGTTCACCTGTGCCAGGGCCTCACCACCCTCATGGTAAGGAATTTCATCCTAATATCTAATCTAAATTTACCCTCTTTCAGTTTAGAAATGTTTTCTCTCATTTTATCACCACATATATATGTGGGCATGACAGTTATTTTAAAAATTTTTCTTCATTAATGCTTTCAAGTTTGTCTAGTTCAGAATATCCCAGTTAGGACATTAAATACCTTTAATTATTTCAGTCCTCTTTTTCTACTGGAAAACAATTTTTTATCTTTGTAGTAAATACATATTTTATAATGGAAATACTTTTGTCTAATTATATGGCACAGAAGGAAAAAACCTAGAAGAGAGTCCTTCTGAGACATTCATTATACTGCCATACTCATGGCCCATTCTTTAGTTTCTTTTCAATCTATGCACCTGAAATTCTCAGTTTTGTTTGTTTAAAACAGCTTATATTTGTATTCAGCAAAGGTATATGAAAGGGGAATCTAAAATTTCAGATTATTTTTAACTGGGTATCAGTGGGGAAGTAGAACAGAAGTAAAACATTATAATCTTTGAACCTTTGGAACTTTTCGTGGAACAACACTCAAATTTTAAATCTGTTCTACATTCTTTAGTATAACAATACTCCATATATATTCATGTCTATCACTGTAAAGTATGTAAAAATGTCATTGCTACTAGATTTGTGGCTGAATGGAGAATTATGTTTTAGAAATATTTTTTAACTTTGTATTCAGAGACATAAATTACTATCAAAATGCAAGGATGTAGAAAATTAGACCCAATAGATACAGTTTTTCCCATCTCATTCTTGCTGTATGCCTCTACAGTTCACCAGAAACTTTATAAGGAGCAACCACATAAAATAATTGAGGGTTTTTTTACTGAATATTTTTGAAGCATTGTCATTTCTATGATCTAGTTCCAGAATTGTTTTCTGCAAAGTGAGTGCATGAGTGGTGTAGTTACTCTTGTTATTTTTCGCTCTTCATGTAGCTACAGTGAGTTGTGAGCTCCAATCCCTGCCATTCACAAATCAGGAGGGCCCTATTATATTGAAGTCCAACAAAGGACAGTCCACCAGAAAGATTCTGTGTCTTGAGATTTTTGCCTAAGTTAAGGGTATTTCCTGTGATGTGGGAGGAGGAGCCTACCTAACATCAGCACAAAATACATTGAGTTTGAGCAGTAAACTTTTATTTATTCAGACTGAATAAGACATCACAAGTGGCAGGTAGGTTGTAGCCTTCACTAGAATGTGGGGAAAATTGTTGGGATTTTTCTCTTTTCATCTTTTATATGTATACATATATATATATACACACACCCCTGCAGTTCAAAAATATACCTGAGGGATTATCTTGCAATTCATAAAATAAGACCAGAGAACTGAAAATGACATGAAGCTCCCCCTAAGCTTCCTCTCACTTGCTCCACACAAGAAAAATAAGAATCCCCAAAAGATAAAGGGACATTTACCTAAAAGAGAAAACAGCAGCAGTTAGATCTGTGTAGCCTGTGTCCCCACACACTGTGGGGATGTAAGTGAAAGATTGGGTTTGATATCCAGGATACCTTCCTTGTTTTCCATCCCTACCCCAAGTTACATCCTGTGTTCTCTTAGTTTAGCAAATGGTGGCTGAATGACTTCCCTCTGACTCAGTTTCCTATCTGTAAAATGGAAAGGGTGCTAAATTATTGTCAAAGCAATTGAAACATGACTTACAACAAGAAACAAAGGTAATATAATTTTATCATATATTAATCTCCATACCATCTTGCTAGTTTTTGCTAGAGTAGCCTATTTCAGGAATGTTCAAGAACTTTGACATTTGTCAGATGTGTTAGAAAAGTGAAAG
Source organism: Ploceus nigricollis (assembly GCA_013399945.1). Lineage (NCBI taxonomy): Eukaryota > Metazoa > Chordata > Aves > Passeriformes > Ploceidae > Ploceus > Ploceus nigricollis. The sequence goes on along the minus strand of VXBC01000188.1, from coordinate 668,947 downwards.
AGTTCTTTTTCTGAGCAGGCTGAAAACATCTGGATCATTTAAGGACAAAACCTTCATTTTTTCAAACCATGTATTTTAGTGTTAATTTATAATTAACATTGGAAAAACTTAAAGAAACATGCATTTCCTTGATCTTTGAATGGATTGGTGTGGTCCTGGGTGCTGCAGTAAAATCACAGCCATTCTTTTGATTTTGGATTATCTGTAATAGGTCCCAGATCAATTGAGGATGAGAGAAACTATATATAATTATTTGGAACAGTTTCTATTATCTGGGTAACTTCTAGACTTTTTCTGCCTTCATTTCTGATTCATGTCTTGTAGAGAGCAATTTCTGCAACCTGAAGTAATCAGGAGCTTCATAATTGACTTTGGGATTTGACCCAGCTAAATTTTTGTTTTTGCTTTCTTCTATTTTAATAAAATTATAAACAACTTCATGTTCTGCTCTGCTAAAGAAGCCCTAAAAGAACAGTTCCTACCTTTCTTGCTATCAATATGATATTTCTATATTATGGTTTTAAAAATAAACAGTTTATATTCAGGCCTACTTTTCGGAGGATCCTTATCAAAGAGTCTGCAATGAGATTATTCTTTTTACTGTGGCACATGAAAGCAGTGGCAATTGCTGCACTGCTTTTAAATAAATGTGTTGAAGTGGGTCTGCCTTTCCTGGCCTTCAGCTTCCCACCCTGCGGCTCCTCTTCCCGACAGCACAGTGGATGGGCAGGCTTGAGGGTTGAGATGAGGGCAGCTTAATGAATAAAGCAAAGGTCACACACAGAAGCAAAGCAAGATGAGGAGATTTATTCTCTTATTCCCATTAGCAGGCAATATCCAGCCACTGGGAATCAGGGCCTCAGTATGAATAGTTGCTTTGAAAGATAATTGGTTTATTAATTAAATCCTTCCTCCCCCCTGCTGCTTTCCTATGTCTTTTGCTGTTAAGCATAATGTTATATGGTGTGGACTATCCCTGGCCAGTTGAAGCCAGCTCTCCCAGCTGTGTGCCCTCCCAAACTTTTGCTCATCCTTTCAGCCTTCTGGCCTGAGAGAATGACCTGATGATGTGCAAGCACTGCTCAGCAGCAGCAGAAACTTTGGCACTTTATCAACATTATTTTAGCCACAAATGCAGCACACGGCAGGATATGGGTTGCCATGAGGAAAGTTAACTCCATCCCAGCCAGATCCAGCACAGCCATCATCCAAAACTGTTCTAGCCCTTTTGCCAAGTACAGCAATGCAATAAAGATGTTTTATTGTTTGCTTTTATTGTTTGTGTCTTTAAAAGGCCATTAAAAATAACAGCCCAAATGTTTCTGTGGTTTGTGGGATCTATATGTGTCAGTATTAAAGTGAGTCATACCATCACAGTCATGATAGGTTATTGGCATTTTACTTTAAAAGAAAAAGTATGGCTTGCTTGAACTATTTTTTCTTTCTGCTTTAGTAGCACCTCCATCCTAGGAGCTATTATGAATGTTTATATAAGAAAATGTTCACAAAGCAGAATTACAGCCTTTATTAAGCACTATATTTCATTGCAAAATTGGTTTTGCTGTTAATTCTAGGAAAATATGTTCAAAGTATTACACTGTGTAAACATGTTCTTGGTAATTGCATAACGTATTGATCTTATCAATATCAATATCAAACTATTTCCTGAAGATACTCACTTGAACCACATATGTCTGAAACCGCACAAGCAGTTCCAATATTTAATAATGTCTGTGGGTTTGTTTCATAGCTGAAATTAAAGATAATGTTTTTCATGGGCTGTCAGCAGTGGATTGTTATGTGGTTACCTCTTCTCCTGGAGTGGAAAGGTGGCTGGTACCTCCTTTAAACCTTCTGATACTACCAGGATAAGTTAAGTAATGTTATTGCCTGGTTTAGCAGCTGTCCAGCTTGTCACCATTCATTTTTTACTTACAAAGCTCACTAAAGTTTTCTGCATCCATATCCCAAAAACTGAAATGCTGTCAAGGATGGTAGAGCCTTGATACCAACCCTAGCTGAAACTAGAACAACGCCTCTGGACTGATTCTCCTTGGGCTTTGCCTGGACTTGTCTTGATCTACTGAAAGATTTCTTTATTTTTGTGTAAATGAAGATTTTTCTGCATAGAAAAAAAACCCCAAACATCTATAATCTTCATATAATGAAGTAATACAGAATATGGGCATGGTATAGCAAGAGAGGCTTGAAATTTGGGACCTGGTGCAGTGTAGAGGTATGTGGGTGTAATATGGTAAGAAAAGTGACACGTGGTGACCCTGGAGACCTCAGGAAAAAACTCATTTGTGCCTATTTGCTGATAAGTAAAGAAAAAAAAAGGCATGTGAGTTGGACAGTACAGATTTTTAGAATAAATATCAATTATGTGTAAAACATTCCATATGTAGCACATTTAAGTGCAAAGGGGAATTGCAGAGCAAGGAAGAAAAGCAAAGTGTAAAAAGTGATAAGATAAAAAGATATAAAAATACCCCTCATTGGCCCCCAGAGTGAGGAAGATGAAGTTATCCTCCTACCACCAAAGAGCAGAAAGAAACCCCTGCCTTCAACAAATCTTTTTCTCTGAAGGACTTTCTGTCAGACTCCTCCTGCCCCCAAAGTTTAGCCAATAACTTCAGGACCAAGAAAAATAGTAGGAGGATGTGCCATAACAGTAGGGAATGACTAAGTACTAGGAATTGTCTGTATAGCAGTTTTATCTCTGTTATTATTGAGACCCTTTCTCTAATAGTAATCTATTGTTAGGGAGGGGCTTTGGGTTTTGTTGTTTGGGTTTTTTTTTTCCTTCCCCCCCCCCTCCATTTCTCTATAATTACTAGATTTGGAATTATTTTATTAGATGCCTAGAATCTCAACTTTGCAAGCAATAATTCTTGACTTTGCTCATTAGGAGTGTTTTCTTTTGCCCAAACAATTTTCTGAGCCTATCAATACCTCCCCAACTTCTATATTATCAAGTTCTTCATTACAGAAGATATTCAATACTTGTACCAAGTAAAAAAAAAGCTCAAATTATCATTTATGTGTAATTACATAGCCAAGGAGAAAGTGAAATAATATTTTTCTGTCTTTTCAATAATGCCGGCAACATTGACTTCTAAACAAAATTTTAACTATATGAATTTCAGATTGTATTGGTTGCTTGCAAGTGTCTCACCATGTGAATAATACAAAAAAAATAAATTAAGAAGAAACCAATCCCCAATATTCATAACTAAAAACTTGTGTTCAAAGGTTTTCATGGGAACTTATTGTACCAGAGCTACATCTTGAGGGATGTAGGGACACAGCCAGCAGTGGCATTTAATGAATTAGTGGCTGCAGGAAGTAGAATTTAACTGCATTACACTGGGCTAACCAAGCTGAACATATCCTTTTCATTAATTTACTGCAAGCTGAGGATATCTGTGGTAGACAATAATAAATTGAACTTCAGACTTAGCTTCCTTTTACTGTAGGGGGTGAGATACCTCTCAAACTTTGAAGCACAGTTTAGGAGGGATTACAGCAAAGGAAGGGAAATAATTGCACTGACTGAAAACATCACTATTTAAGCCTGTGTAGACAAACAGCTGTCATTCTGTGGCACTAAAGCTTTAGTGAGTAGCCTAATTAGAAAGGCAACTCAGCCTTCAATGAAATCCACTGGTTTCTCAGGCCTTATTTTGTTGAGTGCTGGAGTAACATGGATCAATCTCCATGGCTGCAGAAAATGAAATCCTGAATCTCGTTCTCCTATATGTCCAGACAGAAACTGGTCCTCAAGTATTTTTTTATTGCTAGATCTTGCAATGAAAAATGTGCATGATACCACTGTCACAATTCATTTTTTGATTTGGTATTGATATGATATTGATATGATATTGATATGGTATTGGTACTGACCTATGTGATATTTTAGCATTACATCATTTTTTATATTTATTTGTATTTTATAAATCTATTGACTGATACAATACTGATGAGCATTACTAAAACCACTTAACTTACTGTTAGGTCTGTTTGGTTTCATCACTAACTGCAATGCATGTATACTATATAGTTGATACACTTTTTCTAGTTTTGTTTCTTTATTTCTCCTGAATTATTACTGAATTAGGTTGTTACCTATTTAATACCTGGAATGGAAGATGTATTATTAAAATCTAGTACAGTGTTTGCTCTCTATCCAGTTCAGCAGGCTTCTGCTAGCATTAGGATGTGTTGTAGCTAAGAAAGGTAGCTAGAAAATCAGAGGCAAAGAAGATTCAAGCAAATTAAGTCCTGTGCAGATATTAAGATGATTTAGGATAGCATGAATTTGATTTGTGTAGATATGCCAGTGGGGAAATAGATTCAGGCTGTTCGAATTTTTTACATTGAAGGTTATTGCATAGAGAAAATATTTTTTCAAACAGTATCTTTTAATCCTCCTTTGACTTTTTCCCCCCACCTCCACAAATCTTAAAGCTCCTACCAAAAAAATCCCTTTTTCTCTTTCCTTAACAAATGCTACAGTATAAACACTTTGGAGTACCAGGTGCGTCTTCCTAGGCCAATTACTCCACTTTTGGTCGTGTAACTCCAGATCTGCTGAGCAGCTCCCGTGGCCCTGGAGAGGAAGGGAGGTACCAGGGTGTGTGAGATGGTTCAGCAGAGGCTGTCACTGTGCTCCTGGCTGCCTCAGGAGCCCTGCTCACTCACAGGCCACGCGTGCAGCTGTTGCACACAAGCTGCTGGCCCTGTGCTGTGCAGCTGGCAGGCTCTGGGGAGGCCCTGCAGAACCCACAGCACCATATCCCAGGCAATTATCATGTGGCCTGCTGCTACAGGCCCTTCTGATGTCCCACATGGTAATTTGTGTTAACAAATGTCAGAATTGTGGACGCTCTGCTGCTGAGCGTTTTAGACCACATGTAGAGAACACCAACAAATGGCATGTATTTGTCTCTCTTGTCAACAAACAGTGCTATATTCTAACCTATACTTAGTACTTTTTTCCTTTTTTTTTTTTGCTCCTGCATTGGTGTGAACCAGTATTTAATCAGAAACACAGCTAATAGAGAGCATCAAATTCTAGTCTTTGTAGCTTCCCATAACAAGTGAGACTTAATTAATCAGCTAAGGATCTAATTTGATAATTTCTGGGATAAAGTAAGTGTCCTTTGCCCCTCTGACAAGGGCAGACTAGGTGAAATTCAGACAATGTCTTGTAACGACAAACCTAATAATTAGTAAATAACAGAAATAATCAAGATTGTTCAGACATCTTGTCTAAAGGATAATTGCAAATCAGTTCCTGTCTTTCTAACACTTCTCTGTTGTGCCATTGAAGGTGTTTCAGCCTTGCTCTGTATAAAGATATCCTTTTATATAGATGAATATGTTAGCTATTGAGTATGTAAAGGTGTTTTCCCATTCAGGCTTTAGTCAAAATCTAATTCATTCTTCTCTGCAAAAGCTTTCCCTCTGCAATCTTCAAATGTTCATGGACTAGCTCTCAATGTACATGAAAAGCAGTTGTTAAAAAAAGAGCCTGTGTGAAGGAGGCTTTGGTTTACAACACAGAATCTGTGATCATCACTGTTTTAATTTGCAGACTTGGAAAAAAAAAGAAGAAAAAGATAAACCACTGACTTACTGAAGAAATGTGGAGATATGAGGTTTTCTAGTGCCCATAAGGCCAAGTAATGGAAGAGATAATGAATTACATATTTACTTAAGAATTCTAAGTTATGAAGAGTTTACTGGTTAGCAACTTGAGAAATGTAATCTCAGTGTACAAGTTCAGTACCCAATTCTAAAAGAAGAAATAACTTCTTTATTCTTGTTTATAGTCTAGATGATATTTTCCAGTCTTAAACACGTAGTACATATTCTTGCTTCTTCTTCCAATTTGCTCTACATGATCTGCCAGCATTGGTGAATTGCAAGAGTAAGGTCTAATTCTAGAATGAGTGAGAGTTGGAAAATATTATTTCAGTTTTACAGAAGGATAGTAGACAGAGGGTGATTAAGTGACTTCCCAGAAATTCCCACTGCAGAGCAGAGCAGCAAACTGAGCTGCAATGGTAAGTTCTTTCAATGCTCACTTTATAAAACATGCTGCAAGTGTCCAGCACCAAGTGCACCTGAAAAGCCTGAGCATTCATGATGATTGATTGCATCAAACTCTGCCTGATGTGGTCACGGTGGACTTCTCTGATTTATATCACTTTAGGATCTACTCAGAGTTCTAGGAAGCTTTTAGTAGAAACATCAGCTTATAAACTTCATCACTTTTCTGGAGAAAAGTGTTGTAAAAGTCCTTTACATGCCTGTTTATCTGTTTTTGAGTAGTAGAGTGAGGTAATTTTTTTACCTCATGTTTGCAGGAAAATACCAGAAATTGAAAATCAGTGGAAAGGAAAATTCTGTGACTTCTGAACTTGTTTCGTTATGATTCCTTAAAAAAGATAGTGCTAGTTGAATCCAAATATTTCTTTTCAATAGATCTGATATTATTATTAATCTAATTTTTAGTTTCTGCAAGGGATATGCTCTTGAAATAAAACCCTATTAAAGCAGAAATCTTAATGCTTCACAATTTTTTTCTGAATTAAATTTGTCAGAATCAGGACATTCTTGCAGAATATTTTTACTTTGGTGGAAATATGTTGTCTGACAAGAAAATACTCCATTGTAAAGATTTTGACCAGCTCAAATTGGTTCTTAGTGTACCTACTGTGAAGCCAAAACACTGAGGAGTTCTTTCTGACTTCCCTTCATATTTGACATAACCAATATATGAGAGAAGTTATTAAATGCTAAGGCAAAGCTAAAGCTTGTGCTGTAGAGACATTGCCCAATTAATATAATTATTGTGTTTTCAGTGCTGCTAGTTTTGATAGCTCCTGAGACTGCAAATCAGCCCCTGCTCTTGCTGTCATGTATATCACCAGCAGATGTAGCATTAGTGCCATAGGCACAGGCCAGATAATCCTGAATTTGGAAAGCAGAGAATGTCATGTAATTATTTTGCAGCCTAACATAATGTGGCCTGTTTGCAAAGACAAAAATACGGCGCACATCTTTCCTGTTGATGTTTTACAATAAAGTTGACAGCCAGATAGCAGCAGGGTGAGGGAGGCAGAGTGCTGTGCAGGATGTGCCTGTGCTGTAGTGACAACCCACAATACAACCCATAGATACAGCACAAAGGAGCTCTAATAGCTCTTCAGAATAGACAAGTTAAGTCAATGGCATTAATGCATACTTGAAAAATGAACAATACCATTATCCATCCTATCAATCTTTCAGCAGCATAGAGAAGGCAAAGGATTGCTTGAGGACAGAGAGTGGGAAGGCCTTCTTCTTCTTTGAGGAACTCCAAGGTGGCCTCAGTGGACCTGAGTTCAAAAACATTGGAGCATGACTCCAAATGCCAAACTGTATATTTGCAGGTTGAGGTTATTGTCTCGTTGTGCCTTGCCACATCCTCCTTAGTCTTTAACTGCACATTTTTATGCTTTGTTTTCCCTATATCACATCATATATCATTACCTTCCTGTTTCTCAGCCTTCTCCCCCATCCCCCTTATGTTCCCCTTGTTTCCAGTTTTCTCCCTTTACAAGGCCACTCTGCTCACCCCACTGCTCACCTGGTGTTAAATGTGTACTTCACATGTAAAAGGCCTTTTTCTCTGAGAAGATTAATGCATCAACCAAAATAGCTGAAGTGACTGACTATCCTAAATTGCTCTATTCCTTGTGTATTACTGATTCATACATAGCTAATTCAAGGATTCTTTACAGGCTGCTTTCAAGTCAAGACCGTATTTAAATGGGTGCAGTAGTTTTGACTTGACACCTTGACTCATGTTTCTTCCACACTGGATCCTCTCTTGGCATGAGGGATAAATCTAATTGCCTACTTTTCATGGAATAGTTTTGGCCTTTTATACTGTCAGTCACTGTTTCGATTCCTGAGTTGAATAAAATTGGGAAGCATAATAGTTATCAAATATGTGATGGAGATTGCAGTTGAATGACACCAGGACTCTGTACCTTACCTGTTTTCCTCATTTAAATTAAAAGAAACTTAAAATCTGTTGAACAGTTGATGATGACAATGTTGACAATGGTAGCAACTATCAGTAATCCTATTGGTGTTCTCAGGGATATTTTACAGTCATGAATGGGAGGAAATCATAAGGGATGGCAAGAAAATTAGTTCAGGAAAAAATTTTCCCAGACACCATCTGAGCTCTGAAAAACCAGACAATTTTTTCTGAGTCATATGTATGGCTCAGATGTAACCTTTCTTCTTTTAAATTCTGGATTTTCCATCTCACTATCAGTAGCAAAAGAAGACTGATGATTAGAGGGCAAGTTGGCTTGTGCCAGAGCCCAGAATAAAGGCTTTTTTGGAAACTTAATAATGGGAAGAATAAGACGATGTCAGGCCAATAAAAATTATGAAAGAGAACCTAAAAATCAATAGTACAAAATAACAATTCTCCATCTTAATGACATAAAGTTGATGCATGCATATTGGCAAAAGTAACTTGCTGTTTTACTGCTACTAAATTTTATTTGAGGTCTATGGTTCAGGAAAGAAAAGGTTTAAAAACTTTTATTTTTGAAACTCCAAATTTCTCCAAAAGAAACTAATTTCTTCTAACCTGTATGAGTCACAGCAAGCTAAGTTAAATTGATAGTATAAATTGATAGTAGAGTTCAGATGTTATTAGAGAACCCTTGAGCTAGGCTCCTTTGGTTAATGTTATCATCTGGATTCCACAATGATTAAAAACATAGTAACAATTCTTCCTCATTCATTGTCTTACAGATAATAACTACATATTTGATTATGTTTGATTACATTATAAGCAATATGCTCAAACTTACCATGTATACAAAAAAAAAGTATAGAAAATCTTTTGAATGTAATTAAGATGTAAAACAACAACAACACAACAAATTTATTCTTAAGTTCTAGCATTTTCTGTCAAACAAAAGAAAGGAAAACCAATCTCCTGCCACAGAAATTAAAAAGGGGGGCAGGGGGAGCCAGGCTTAATAACTGATAAAAAGAAATACAGAAACAGATGTCCTTCTTTACTGTTTATAATGCATTTATAATAATGTTGGAATAAATCAGCTGAGACTCCATTTTCTTCATGCAGAAAGCCAATTCTTTATTCACAAAGCTCATATTTGTAGGAAATATCAGAAGGCACTGTGTTAAATCTAATTGGTCAGCAATACAGTGAAACTCAGCTCACTGGTCAGTGAGGGCAATATCTCTATCAAATTTTCTCTCTCTAGATATGTTTACATTTTTCCTTTGTGGGTTCTCATGAGACAAATCTTATTGTTTACACAGGTGCATTTGTTTTTCACCCTCAGAATAGATTGTTGTGTTAAATGAACTTCTCATTCACAAAATAGCTTCACATGGGAACTTGCAAATTGCTTGTTAGCTGCACTTAGAAGAAATGACAAGCCACCTTTAGCAATTTTAGCAGAGCAAGGCTTGATTTCATAAGGCCTTTCTTTTATAATTCTTCTACCTGTCTACAACATAATAATTTATTTTTTATTTTAGGGCAGCACAGAAAGATATTGCACTCTCTGAAAAAATCATCTGTTAGCTCCTGGAAAACAGCAGACCTGCTCATTCACAAGTACTGTTTTGACTTTTCTCCCAGTGTTTTTCTCAAATGTGTCTGGATATTTGTAGTACTTTGTATCTGATTTTCTCTACTTGTTATGCACATTATTAACAGGTCTCCCACAGCAGAGGAGGCAGAGAGTCCTGAGATCTGCACCTGCCCATAGCATCTTGAGAAACTATTCCCTTGGTAATTCCTCATTCAAGACATCTGTCTCACTTTGTCTGCAATTTTCAAAGAGGCAATATCACGGCGAAGTGTCAAGAGGAAAATAAAAACAAAATGTGAGATTTGAAACAACAGAAAAAAACCCCAAACAGCTGGAAAAAATGCTGGGAAATAGTTGAAACTCCTTCATTTGTGTTTATATTTAAAAGGGTGTTCAGTTATCCTCTAGACTCTTCTGTCCTTTTAGGTCCACAAGCAACATTAAGAGCGATTTTACTGCCTGATCTGTGTTTTGTCACTGCGTCATATAATCTAAACTACAAACTGCTAGAGTCTATAAGCATCTAAAAAGATTTTCCTGAAGAGATTCTCTTAAGTGGGGTACTGTTTTAGTAGCTGGTAGTTGTTACAGTTGAAGTTTTGTGGGGCAGATGAAAACGACAAAATCTCTGCAATGTTTGAATGACATTATTCCAACAATTCAAGATCTTTCTGGTAGTGCTTGTAAAAAACTGATTTGACAAGGCCAGTGGCTATAGTGATATTTTAACTAGAAAGGAATGCTGTAACAGGCCTTTCATAGAAAATACATACCAAGCTCTGGCATCTGTCATTTCTGTATGCAATATTTATATTTTGTGTGTCATTATAGTATCTGAGTACTGTTCAAGGATTGAAAATACAAGTTATTTCCATAGCAGGAGCATTTTAACAATACAGAGTACCTATTTACCATCTCAATAAATTCAGATGACAAAGGAAAGAGAAGTTCATGCATCATAATCCAAATCCTTAAAACAGATTTGACAGGAACCCGTGTAGTGGTGAAAGCCTGATGTAAGGTATTTATTTGTTCACTGCTTCTTCTGAAGAGTTAAATCAGAATTTCAAAATGGAAATGTTCCGTGGTTTAAAAATGCTTGCAGCTAACAAATATATAGTTGAGTAACCCATAGCCTGCAGCAAGTTTGAAAAGTTGTTTACAGTTATAGGAAAATGTAGTATATTAAAAACCCTATCAATTTTAATTATTTCATGAATTTTCCTGGTTGGATTAATTTTACTTCAGAGATATCTAGAGTTGTATAAAAACAATGCATAATTTGGTAATTTCTTGTGAACTCTCAGGCAGAGAGTTCTTCCTGGTAGAATACCATTGTTAGATGCTTGTTCTTTATTAAGAGGATTGAGTGGAGAGTCCAATTTCTGGAGATGAAAGCTCACCAGCACTTAAAAATAAACAGTATTATATCTTGCTTTTCTCTGGATTCCAAAGCAGACCTCCCAGTTTTCATCCAACCCAATTCCTCTGATATGGTCACTGATATGCTCAGTGGCTGGAAATGTATAAGGAGCTGTGCTGCAAACCACACGTTTTAGTTTCAAAACTTTACATGTGCCAAGAGTTGTGATGGCACTGAACCCTGAAAGATCTTGTTTGTCATTGGCACGACATGCTTAGTGTGCAAATGGTTCCTAGCATTAATTTTTTGGGACAATTTCAGTGAATGATTGATGGCCAGCTCAGTGTTAGCCAGAGCACATTATGTATGCCACCTTCAGCACTCTCCTACATGGATGTCTGGGTTTTTTTGCTCCAAGGTCACACCGATAGCCAGACTGCTTCAGCTCACAGACAGAGTTGAGCTAACAAACTATAACAGCATTGCACTCAGTGTCTGAAGCCAGCCTGGGAAGGACAAGGAATTTCTCTAAAAACTACATAATGTCTGTAACAGGCCAATATTATCATCCAAGGAGTCCAAACAATTAAAAGGTTGTAGAGTTAGATGAGTTGAGAGCAGAAAAATCTTTTGCATTTCTAAAAAATATGAGCATAACTATATGAGCATTTGGGTTTGAATTTTTTGAAACAAATCTCCTCTCTACTGCCAGTTCATGTCATTGAACAGTCTCCCAGGGTATGAAAGCATGAACTGGGTCTCTTTCAGCTGAAATCATGGGAGCAGATGCACTCCAGGAATATACCTAGCATGCTGTAGCTGCCAAGAGCAAGCAGTTCATAAAACCAAGAATGGAACTAAGTAAAAGCTCTTGAAGCACAAGAAATTTTGATATCTCATTGTCAGCACAGTTGTTTTGCTCCTCAAAACTGTTTTATTTGTGCAGCACTACTCACTCATATAAACATAGCCATTGGCTGTTTCCACATGCACTTTATTTCTATGTATTTTCACTACCTGTATGTTTAATAGATGCCAGATTTAGCTGCTACAGGCAATTGAAAATCTGACAGGACTGCCTGTGTGGACACTGCTGTAAAATTTCTCAAGGACTTTCAGAGTTTTTTAGTAGTGGGACTGGTAGAGGATCTTGTGAGTCTTGCAAGAAGCCCTCAGGGGTTCTGTGGTGTGGTTGTGACAGGCGCAGAAACCACCCATGGCTTTGTCTGCACCTTTTGTTTTCAATTTCAATTCTAGTTGCCAGCATTCCCTGAACAGCTCTCTGTGTTGTGAAAAACTCACAGAATCCTTAAGAAAATCTTCCCTTTCCAACACACAAGATTTGACTGTGGGCTGGCTCTGAGAAAACTCCTCATCTTTAAATTAATTCACAACACCCATGTGCTAACAACTAGTTCTCACTGTGCCTGCTCTTAAGTGCAGCTAGGGAATCAGATAGTAGAGATATAACAGTTGTCACAGCAGTTTCCAGGCTTCTTCTTCAGGGAATTTCTTCCATATGTTTCTTCTGCAGGGATCATCTTTCTTGGGGAAACTTCTGGCAGCCTGCTGCTGCAGGTGAGGGGTGACTTCTGGAGGCTTTTGCTTCTACCAGCTCTGACAGTCAGCTTTTGTCAGCAGTTCCTGGAAGAGCCTGCACTTTTCCTTTCTGACTGGTTGCTGCTACAGATTTTTTTTTTTTTTATTTGCAAGGGGTTGGTTCTAGAAACTCTGCTGAAAGGTCTTTGAGCCTGCCCATCTATGGTGCAGGTTTGGCACAAGTCAGCAGCTGTCTGGGCACACCTGAGGCCCTGACCCACAGGGAGCTCTGCAGGGAGTGTGCAGGTAGTGCCTGCTGCCTCTCCCTGGGGGTGTGCTGAGGGTGTCCTTCCCTCTGGGAAGGGAGGGCTGTCCTTGAGGCACTGAGTCACCAAGTAAAGGAGCTCTGAGAGCAGATAACCAAACTGCACATTACTGGCCTGAATGAGCAGAATATTGATGGAATTTTAGATTGCAGAAACAAGACATGGGTGGGAAGTGCTGGAAATGGCTGTGCACAGAGGAGTGGATGGACTACCATGATGAGGAGGATGGGAATGTGTGGCTTCTGGGAGCAGAGCTGCACTTAAAGAGCAGGCCAGGTTGGACTGGGCTTTGAGCAACCTGGTCTAGTGGAAGGAGTCCCTGCCCATGGCAGGAGAGTTGGAACTAAATTATCTTTAATGTCATTTCCAACCCCTAACCTTCTATGACTCTATGATTAATATGTGATTTTCTTAGCCTTTCTTAGCCAGAACCACTCTTGTTGCCCTTCATGTCCTTCTGTCCCAGCTCCACCTGAGCTCTGGTTTGCCTGACCCTGTATGTTCACACAGTTTGTGGTAACTGGGAGTGGGGCTGAGCCCAGCCTCATCCCCAGTGGGCACAGCTGTGAGAAGCAGGTGAGCAGCATTGACAGCAATGAGCCATGGAGTGCCCAGTGGCACTGACCAACCACCAAAGGGAACAGAGGGCACACAGGTGCCATGCATGGGCATGAGAGTATAAAAGGTTGGGCTAAAGAACAAGAAAGGCAGATGCCTGAAGCCTTCTGAAGTGATGGGACTCTGTATGGGCAGGCACCTGAAGCCTTCTGATGTGGTGAGGTGTTACTCTGTGTGGGTGGAAACCTTCTGGAACTGTATGATGATACTCTGTGTATTGTGGCCATCTCAACTGAGACATGTGCTGTGACACATTCCCACTCAGACAATGTGCCTGCAATTCTCCTGGGTAGCCAGTCCCCTCTTTCACTACCTATGCACCTCCCTGCATCCATAGAGGCCTTCTGTCCCTTTCTCTGAGCAAGCTGTTCCAATGTCTCACTACCCTCATAGTGAAGAATTTTGTCCTAACATCTAAGATAAACCTGCCCTCTTTCAGACTGAAGCCATCTCCCCTTGTCCTATTACTATATGCCCTTGTGAAAAAAAACTCCCTTTTTGGCTTTCTTGTAGGTCCCCTTCACATACTGAGAGGCTGCTGGAGGTGCCTTTTGCTGGAGGCACCTGGAGGATCTCCCAGGTGCCTTTTCTCCAGGCTGATGAAGCAGCTGATCAGTTCTCAGGGCTTGAAGACATCAATGAGCCTCAGCTGCTCCTCCCAGCCCCACCTGTGACACCCACACCTATGCCTTGCTCACAGGTCTGGGAGCCCAAGCTCCCTGTGAGCTGTTCCCTCTGTTGGTGCCTCTGCTGCCCTGACTTACTGACTGCATGGACTCCACACCTACACTGTGAGTAGTTTTTTTCTCGAGTCTTGGTCCTGTCTCTTGGATGGCTCACAAATGTGTTACAGGCCACTCTGGTTTTGTTTCCTGCTCTTCATGAGTTGATATCCTGGACAGTCCCTGAATACAACTCATTACCATGATTTTTTTGTTGGCAGAACTTGCCACTGCCACCATCTTGCCATACTTAGGTACAGTGAGATTGAATGGATTTACCCAGGGAAAATTGTGACTGTTCACTGTATTTACACAGTGTGATGAGAATCTGGGCTGTGTAGTCAGGGAGAGAGCAGTGGATGCTGGTTTACCTTGACATCAACTTGTTAAATATTCATTTTATGCAGGACATTTTTTGTGACAAAAGTTGCTGTTGCACTTACTGTGGGTTTGCTTGTGGTTTTTTTTTTTCTAGTTGGTTTTTTGTGTGGCTATGCACAGGGTATATAAGAAGATAGAGACAGAAAATGATTGGTTAATTTTAATTCTTGTAGTTATCTCTGTTAATTAGAAACAACATAATCAGATTATGTTAGATGAACCTGAGTGTTGACTGATGGTAGATGTGTGCAACAGTACAACTTCCCTTTCGAAAGGAAACTGTTCTAATAAAAATTCTGTGGGTGGATTATTTTGTTTCTCTGTGGTTGATGGCAAAATGGAGTTTGTACTGACGGTGTGAGAGTATAAGGAAGGCTGTAGTAAAAACATCTGTGATATTCTCAAATATTTTTCACTGTGCTCTGAAGGAAGACCTTGAGGTATTGTCAGGGACAATAATATAGCAAATAATATGATGGGCAGGCTTATGGACACTGAAATTTCTGACTTAATTCTAAACAGCTGCATTATGGTAAATTAAAAGTGTGAGCAATGTGTTTTGCTTTTGTCACCATTGAAGTTTCAATGTGATTCTCTGGAGACAATAAACAACCTTAAGTTTTTTGTGTTTGTTTAGGTCTCTAGAAACATGCTTAGCATCACAAAACTCTGTGTGCCTTAGGGTTTGTTTCTTTGGATGTATTTTATTGTTTGAAAACTTTATGAAACTCCTGATTCTCTAGGCACTGTTGTGGCAGTATATATATTTTTTTTCAATCTAAATTTTCTGCTAGTGATCATGGATACAGACTCTCACCTACTCTCACTTTATATATTCACATTATCTAATGTATGAGACCAAGTATAAAAATAATTGTGATACATGGGAGATCCATTACATTAAAAGTGCTTCCCTTTGCATCTTGTCTATCTCCTTTATTGTAGCTAGTGTAGATCTGGGCAGATACAGAGGGGAAAAAAAAGCCCAACAAAAAAAAGTCAGAGGCTTCAAGTTTTCTACTAGGTTAGGGGGAATTTTCAGTGTCTTAACCGTTTCAAGTAGAAGTAATTATGTGAAATTTTTAACTTTTGGGAACATTGTGCTCTTGAATGATTCCTAGATGTCTACTTGCTAAAGATTTTGTGTTATAACTTACTAAAGAATCTGGTGTTTGCCCTGTGGACTCCTGACTCCGAGAGTTCTTGCTTTAATTTCGGAAGGTCAAACTTCTAAATAGATTTGTTTCAAGAACAGACCAGACGGGGGGTGAGGATGAAAACAAAGATCATTTGTTACTTAAGACCTCTACAAGAGCAAGGCAAACTTTTCTTGTCTCATACTTTTCCTCTGGTATCTCACAGAAATAATTTTGGGTGCTAATCTGTGGGAATAGAAAGCCTGGGTTGACACCACAGGACTGGAGTACTTTGACTGTAATGCAGAGATGACAGTGTCAGTGACAAATTGCAGATCTTGGTATCTGAACAGCCTGGTCTGTAATCTCTGTTAGATACTGAGGTACTGCAGTCTTTATCAATTTCCATAGTTAATGGCTGAGACTGCCATGTTGACATATTAGAGCTCTTTTTCCTCACTTCAAAACAAAGGTGGTTGTAAGAAAATTAATACAGTTGTAAGGATTTTCTATATATACACCTTGGCATCCTTCCTTTTGAACCTCTATAGTTAGCAAAAACCAACCATTGTACCTTTTAGTGAAGGAGTTTTGTGATGGTCCAGGGCTGGACCTGACTGGGCTTTGCTCTGAACCTTAAAAATTATGTCATGCACAGTCTTCATAAAAAGATCATGAAACTATCATTTAGAAAATATTTCCAGTGGAAACAAATATTTATTTTGAAAGAGTGTGGGATCAATCAGATTTCAGTTCATCTATATTTATTTCACCTTTAGAGGTGAAATGAGGAAAATGCTGGTAACCTCCAGCATTTAATTAATAATTAGGATTATATGAGCTTAAATTCACCTGAGAGAGGTTCATATTCCTGTTAATTCACTTTGGTTCAGTCATTATTGTCTACTCCACAAAGAAATCCAAATTGAGGATGAATCTACTACAGAGCTTGCAATGAAACTGAAGGTGAATCATAGTAGAAAAATGTCTCTTGAAAGAGAAGTGGAATAATTTATGTTTTTTGCTCCTGAAGATGGGACTTTTATTCAATGTTATTTTGTTTTTACCAGTGACTGCTTTCCTTTCCTCATTGAAGAGTACTCTTAGCTTGTGGCTTGTAGAGAACACTGTCAAATACAATATTTTCTCAACTACTTTATTTATTGATGTGGTTTGATGCCAGGCTGGGCATTGTGGATGTGACTCACTAAAACTCTGTCTGAATTGTAATAGTGGAAGGTTTAATCTTACTAAATACTGGAGATCTGTGCTTCCCACTCTACTACCTTTGCTTTTTTCCCCACCTCTCTTTCTCCTCTCACCAATCTCATAGCTGATGCATCATGATGCTTAAAAAAATGCATTATTAGATGCATTAAAATTTGCAGTACAAACAGCAGAATACACAATTAAGATAACCCTCCTGAGAGAGTCATATCCCCAAGCTTCCTAATTACTCTATGAAGATATCTCCTTCAGCAGCTTCCACTGGCTCAAAGAGGTCATGGGGGAATTAGCTACTGCTATTTTTAAAAGTCAGCAATTACAATCTCCATCTCCATAATCATGAATTACATCATGAGTATTCTGCCCATATCCCACACAAGAGGGTTTTCCAACCCCGATGATATAATAGCTGTAGTAAAAGAAACTTCCAATCAAAAAGGGTCAGAGGAGCTTAAAGCTATGGCTACTTATAGCACATTAAAATCTCTGACTCTGTCTGAGACTTGCTGCACCTGGCATTCCAATTTGACTCTTTTTTTTTTTTTTTAATTATATTTTTCAACTTCTGTTTCATATAAATTAATGCCACAGTAAACCTCTATGGAATAGCTCGCCACTTGTAATTTCTGGGAATTATTATTAAGTACATGATTTCAAGGATTTCTATTGGAAGTTGTATTTATTTCCTCTTCTGACTTCTTCTCTAAAATATATGTGCTTCATAATTTGATTTGGCATATTACTGACAAGAATTCTTTCTTCTACTGTTTGTGATCTGTCAATGTCTTATGATTTGTTTGCTCAAATGCTGACCTATAAAACTACCTATAAGTATTCTAATAATGTAGTATAATAATATAAACAAAAGATGTCTTAGATTTACTTTTATTTCTTATTTAAGATTTGCATCATGTCTTATATTTTCCCTTGTTTGATTTAAAGAAAATAGTTTATTTGGAGAAAACAAACAAACAAGCCCATATATTGCATTCAAAGCCATTCTGCTGTTTTGTCTGGTTTTCCTTTCAGTGTTTTGAATCTTTATTCATAGCATACTTAAGATGCACAGTCTGTTTAATATTTATATTGCTTACAGTCCACTAAACAGAAAATAAGCTTGTAAGATTTTTCTTCTTTTGACATCTTCACAGGGTTCAGTTGCTCATAAGAATAGTTTGAAGTGAACAGTACAAGTTAGACAGTTCAGCATCCCTAGTTAGAAAATTCTAATAGTGAAATAAATCAACAGTGCAAGTATATGGACTGACTACTAAACACAAGATAAAGCCATGAACAACTCTAGGCAAGTCTAAAGGTAGAGATTTTTCTTTTTTCTCCCTCTCTCCCCACCACTTAAGTGATACTCTCTTATCAAGGGTACCCTAGCCTCATACAGTATGTTATTTAATACAGATCTTTATATCTTAAAAATAAAACCAAAGCAAGCAAATAAACTCAAGCTACCTACCCCCCACCACATATCACATTTATTCATTCAACCCTGATAGAGTTAAGCCTGGCCAGGAATGTCCAAGGCAACAAAACAAGCTCCTGTAGACATGTCAGTGATTAAAGGAGGAATAGGAAAAAATCTGGGCCCTCTTTGTAAGGACACAGGAGACCTGATTATCTGGGACATGGAGAAAGCTGAGTTACTCGGTGAACTTCTGTGCATCCTTCTCCACTGCCAAGTGCTCCAACCACACTGCCCAGAACACAAAGGCAAGGGCTGGGAGGAGGAACAATCACCCACTGTGGGAGAAGACCAGGTTCAAGGCCATCTAAGGATCTTGAAGGCCCTGGGTCAATGGGACCTGATGAGATGCATCTGCAGGTCCTGAGGGAACTGTCAGAGGAGTGGCTAAGCCACTTTCTACACTATGTAAGAAGTTGTGGCATTTCAGTGAAGTTCCCACTGACTGAAAAAACATTCCTTGTCTGTTGAATTCATCCAGCATTTGCTCACTTCTGTAATGCCACAGCTGCAGAAATAGTCTTCAAAGTACAAAAACTGGAATCATGTTTATTCCATTAAAGGCAAAAATACAATTTCCAACTGGAGCTGACAAATAATTCATTGTGTGGCTTTTGTCCATGCACCTCCTACTTCTTTTGGAATAGTTTTCTTTGGAAACTCTAATGAGTATGCTTCTAATTTGACATTTGAAATGCAAACCTTGTAGATTTCCCTTTTCTCAGTATTCAGACCAACTTTGTTTTGTAGAATATGTCTGTGATTTTTATCTTTTACTTGCTAGAATATTAATGAATATGCATATGCACGCGTTAGTGTATAAACATTCTTGTCATGGTTAGAGTGGCTTGAGTAGAGATAATAGAGAAACTGTAAGAAAATAACCTGAAACTTCTTAATTAAGAGATTTCTGGTTTATCAAGATCACATTTTCATGCTTTTTTTTATCCTGTGGTTTTCTTCTGCTGATTGAACTATGACCATTCAAGCAAGTTACTATGTAACTTGAAGGACATATTACTAATAAATAATACACCAAGACCCTTATTTTTATGGAGCAGGCACAGAAGATTTTAGAAATTTAGTGACAAATGTCTGGATAACTTTATCAACTGTTTATCAGTTTAGCACAGACATTCTTACTGAGGCCCACTAAAATAGGAAATGACATAGATGATGCACCCTCAGTGCTTCAGGAAGGATCAGACTATCTTTCCCTGTGAATTTACAAAAATAATTCATCATTTTTTCACCTTTGCATTATGAGGGGACACAGCTTCTTTAGATTGTACTCTAGATGAGTAGCTGAAAGAAGCAGGGCTTTATTAAGACAGAATTTTAACTTGAGGAGGAGACAAGTTTCCTTGATTTTATTTCCCTTTTTGGTGAATGACCTTCAGTGTCATTCAAGCATAAGTTTCTCACTCCTACTACAAGGGAAAGAAATTATAGAAGCTAGACTTTTTGGCTGAAGCTCAATAGATTGTAATGCTTGAGGCAATAAAAATATCTGAAACAGGATTATGAGAGTTAGCTGCCACATACAGCTGGACTATATGTCTGCTTGAGCCAGACCCTGAACTTTTATTGTCTCCATAATGGACTCAGTTGAATGTTATCCAAGAGCTGGGTTGGGTCATTTCAGAATGCCTATTGCTCCTGCTTTGTCTGCTGTGCAATAAATTGTGTGATATCTGCTACTTTTAGCTTGTGCTGATTATAGAGAACTAGCCTCAAAGGGTTAAAAAAGGAAGGTTTTGTTTAAAGAAAAAGAAAGAAGGAGGGGCAGAGGGAGCAGGAGGCGTGAACAGATGGTTCTTGGCCAGTAGGTAAAACAATTTGTCTAAAGAGGAATGTGGGATTTGTGCTAGAGACAATGTGATGGTTTTCTTATATTTTTTATTGAAATATGCTTTTATTTTTCTCTCTTTATTGCTCAGATGTTATAGACACAGCTATATTGTTTCAACCAAGGACTTGCTGGTGGATGGATTAGTTTAACTGTTGTGAATTGCTGAAATTATGGTAAATAATTATGAGCCATATTTTGGTTTATGATTTGGTATCCCAGAATAGTACTCATTATTAAAGTGTGTAAAATCAGAGGTATTAGATATCCTGGATGACATACAAATTACTTCTGAACTTTAGGAATCACAGCTAGTCACAAGAAGTTATATTATTACCCCTGGAAAATTTCCATTTAATATATATTTCATTCCAGAATACGTATTAGTAAACTGCCTCATGTACACCTTCTGACATAATAAGAGTCAAGCCTGTAGTAAAGTTATTTGTTGCCTTGCCTCAAAATATTAATGTAGCAAAAATACTGATTGTACTTTTCAGGAATTTGGCATAAGCATTTATGAATTTTCCCTAGTGTAAGTGGGGTTTTTTTTGTTGTCTTTTCTTTTTTTTTTTTTCCCTGCTTGCTTAGGGCTTTTTTGTTGTTGATGCTTTTTTTTTTTTGTGGGGTGGTGAATGATTGTTTTTTTATTTTTCTTTGCTTGTTTTCTTCAGTTGTGCTACTCCTTCATGTAACTTTTATACAGAACATTTTTCTGTGGGTGACCAGGCAAACGCATTTCTCCTAATCCCCTATTTAAGCACATAACAGCTTTAAGACATGGACTTAAAAAAGGCTGGAAAAACCACTTTGGGATCAATTTTTTGCACAAAAAGTAGTTAGCCTGTGACTGTTTCCTTACCCATACTTCAGCCTGTCTCTAAAAGATACCATGACTGTTCCTAGCATGGAGTGATTGCAAGGGGCTAAATGTGTCAGTTCCACCTGTGTGGTTGCATGATTTGTGACTCCTGTAGCTGATGAACCTTAAAGGTGGGTGTGGAAAAGGCAGCTCAAGGAGCAGTGGCAGAAAACCTCACCAGTGAGTGATGACAGCAGAATGCATCCATCGTGAACTTGAGAAACTGGAGCAAAATTGACCTGAGCACTCCATGAAAATCGTGCCCTGTTTAGAATCAGGGCTTGTGGCACCTGAAGGTTTTTGGGTGTGTTAGCATTGCAGCAAACCAGCACGTGCATCTGGTAGAATCTCCAGAAATCATGTTGCTGGGAAATCAAAAAGATCTTTAACAATCTCGAGAAAATGTTTTCACAAACCCCTTATTTCATTTTGCTTGTATGCTAGTGGCTTGAAATGAATCAGGTAAAATGGAAAGACATTTCTGGATAAATGAGAGCATTAATTGGTCTGGGTAATAAATTTTCAAACCAAACTAAATATTTAAAAGGATCTGTAATATATAATTTGTAATTATTTGAACTAAATATCATGTATTGGCAGAAATTAGAAGGGGTTTTTCAAGGAAAAACATGTCAAAATAGTAGATCACATAAAAACTCTTTCACTTCTTAAGTTAGAAATTAACTTGCTGAAAATTGTAATTTTTGACTTTCTAATTTTGACCAACAATGACTCTTGCTTTTCAACTGTTCCTTTTCTGGTTTTGAAAAAGCATCTGGAATGTGAACCCTAAGGGCTGGGAAAAGTTGGAGATGGGAATTTTCTTGGTAAATCTGTCACTCTGATTATAATGTTTGACCAGGAACAAATTTTCTTAGGAACTTCAGGTGCTTAAAATATTATGAAAAAAAAAAAAATCTTATCTGAGTTTGAATAGGAATAGTATCCCCTAAAAATATCTTTAAAATTTCTGTTGACAAGATATATTTTGGGAGAAGAAAAAATGGGAGATCTTTCATTTTGAAAGTGAGATAATTCTTTTATTCTCCATTTTTTCCATTTAACTTTAAAAATGAGAAAAATTAGTTATATCTGGCTGATATTTCATTAGACAGTAAAATCTTCGAGTTGGAGGCATTATTCACATGCAGTGTGCCTCTCATGCTGGAGTTCTGCTCCAACCAGACTGCTATAGGAATTATTTCAGCAAGATTTTAATGAAACAGTGTTCAATAAAACATTTAAGATTAGATACTATTTATGTTTATATATATATCTCCTAACATATTCTACTTGCAGATTATTAAACATTAACTAGCTGTGGGATGTATCTATGTAAAGAGAAGAAAAACCATACAGTCTGTAAACACTGGATTATTTGCACGTTATATTAAGATATATTGGTCTGTTTCAGCAATCACAAAGGAGAAGGCAGAATTTCAATTTTTTTTTATTATTATGTCTTAGACATAAAATAAGTAAATGACTGGTGATTTAAATTGTTATTGTGTTGCAAAGCAAGAGTTTAAGGCCTTTTCATTACTTCAGTTGGAATTTTATACCAATTATGGCAGGTAAAACTCAACAACTATGTTGTATTCCTCCTTCTCTCCCCTCCCATCCTAATGAGGGGAAAAATTACCTGAGCTAGAGCAAGAAAAAATGGTTCCTATGAGAACTTTATGCCAACAGAATCTTGCATTAACCTTCATCGTTTTCAGTCACAAATATCCATTCTAATATATACTTATCTGTGTGATAATGATATCATGGAATGAAACAACTGAACTGACCATACACCTAATTTTTGTGGGTTTTTTTTTTTTTTTTGAGTTTCCTCTATTGGGGTGAGATATTTGGAGCATGTAGGATCAGACAAGATCAGAATGGGAAACCTACCATAAGAGAAACTTTGGACAGTGTCTTTGGCCTGATGAGTTGATGAGTTTAGCAACAGACTTGTCAATTTTAAGCCAAGATAAAATTTAAAGTACTTTCCATATTTTTTTTCTGTTTAATCTTGCTGTCTCTCATAATAAATAAAAAAATAAAGTTAATACTTAAATTTTAAGGCAAACTTTCTGTATTATATCTACAGTAAAATACATGTATTAAAATGAACGCAGCTTACATATTTAAAAATATAACCTGCAGCAGTTATTTTTGTCCAGAGAGACAAAAAATGCAAGCAGGAAAAATAGAGTAGAAATATTAATATTATAATACTAAGTCACAAGGCATAGAGGGAGAGTTGGGACCTTTGTAATATCAGTTTTTACGTAGACCAAGGACTCAGTATTCCCAGAGTTATTCTGTCATAATATTTAATATGCAAGACACATGAGCTCATTAATAGGGCTCAAAACTCTATCAAATCACCTTTAGTAAACAACTTGAGAAAGACTCTTCATCTCTCATGCCTTTGAAGGCATTTGGGTGGGGGGGGATAGGGGGAGAAGAGCACAAAGGTCTCAAAAGCTTTAGTTTTAATTAGTCCAAAGAGCAACCTTCCTGTTGAAATGTTATTGGCTATCATAGCAATCTTATTAAATAAATTACTTTAAGTTATTTCCCAAGACAGGCCTCTGATGAAGCAACATGTTAAACATTTGTTGCCCACTGCAACAAGCTCTGTTGTGGCTAAACTGTAGAGGGAATGGAATAAGTTCAAGTTCTTGTACTCCACGTACTGAGGTAGATATCTGATTTTTACAAAGATTTCAGGGCACATGGGATGATAACAGAAACTCCTGATTATTTATTAATCTTTAAAATACGAGCTTTTGTTTTTGCTGCAGCGTGCAACATCATGATATGGTGTGCATGGCCTCATGTGAGCTCTGTAAACATTTTACATAACTATAATTCCCTCTAGAGTAGTTTGTGTGAGGTGACATGGACTGAACACGTGCAAGGTTTTGATGGCACTGGGTGTCATTTGCTTCATCATTGCTAATAGAATCTCTAACCCCAGAGTTTTAGAAGGTTATTCAAAGGATTGGCACCACTTTCATCCACTGTCTCTGTATTTGTCTTTATAGCTCTTGGGCTAGTTCCTATATTTTAGATGAGTTTTTCTGTGAGATTTGCTTGAAATTTCTCTGTGAAATTTCTTTGAAAGTGATGATGAATGTGCCCATATTCATTCAAGGATAGAACTTTCTGACCTGAGCTGGTATATTTTTACAAATATACCTAAGACTAGGGTGCATTGTAGACTTACCACATTGATAAGTATTGGCACTATTTGTTATTTTTTTTCCATTCAGTAAAGAGTGTAATCACCACACACACACAACAACAACAAAAAGATCCAGTGCTGGTACTTCTCATTTCCATTTTGGCAATGCTGGAGCTGCTGGGGTTCTAGGATCTAGTAAACCTGTGAGCTTCTGAAGGCTTGACACCGGGGTATCTCAAGTTAGATTCACCAAGACATGACCACCTCAAAACAGAATTATTTAATTTCTCTATATCTTTCTTCCTGTTAGTAAACTAGTGTGTGAAAAGAAAGGCTTTGCAAAGCACCAACTAGGCTTGGTAGCTTAAGCCTCCAGTTCCCTTCAGTCTCCACTGAGGGTTCCAGGGAATGGAGATGATTGGAACTTGCCCCCTGCTGTTCCTCTGACAGCTTTTGCTGCATGGCTTGCCCTACAATGTACAAGGCTGAATGATTTCTGTGGTAATTTCCTGCAGTAACTTATTGCTGTAGAAAGGTCTGAGATATTCCTGCAGAATTTCAATCAACAGGGTTTTTTTTCCTCTTAATTTTTTTTTCCTTCTTTCCTGTCAGAGCCCAGAACCATGGAATTACATTTAATGCAATTAAAATTTGTTTTAATCAAGCAGTAACATTTTTATACTCTTTCAATAATTTAAGTTGCAATATAGAGGATCTAGCTGGGGTGCTGAAATAATTATTCATGTATATATATTTGACAGGGGAGAGAGATTAGAACAGCAACAGGAACATGGAGAGGTAATTTAAGGATTTTTCAATCCTTTACTTTCCTGCAGTCATCTGCAGATAGAGATAGGCAGAGAAGAATTTTAACAAAGGTAAAGGCAAGGTCCTGCATCTGGGGAGGAATAACTCCAGGCACCAGCACAGGCTGGGGCTGAGCTACTGGGAACCAGCTCTGTGGGGAAGGACCTGGTGGCCCTGGTGGCCACCAAGCTGTCCATGTGTCAGCAGTGTGTCCTGGAGGCCAAGGTGGCATTGAGTGTGTCAGGAAGAGCAGTTTTAGCAGGGATCCTGCCCCTCTCCTCAGCCCAGCCTCATCTGGAGTTTTGTGTCCAGTGCTGGGCTCTGCAGCACAGAAGAGCCACAGAGCTCCTGGAGCAGATCCAGTGGAAGATAACAAAGATGATGAGGGGACTGGAGCATCTCTCTTACGAGGAAAGGCTGAGGGAGCAGAGCCTGTTGAGCCTCGAGAAGAGAAGACTGAGAGGGGACCTCATCCATATCTAGAAGCAGCTGAAGGGAGGGTGTCCAGAGGATGGTGGTGGTGCAAACTGGTGCCAAGCAATAAGGCGGGATGTAACGGGCAGAAACTGATGCACAGAATGTCCCACTTGAACACAAGGAAGGACACCTTGATTCAGGTGACCACACACAGGGATGGGTTGCCCAGAGAGGGTGTGGAGTCCCCCTCAATGAAGATATTCAGGAACTGTCTGGCTGCAATCCTGTGCCCTGTGCTCTGGGATGATCCTGCCTGAGCAGGGAGGTCGGGCCAGATGACCTGGTGACTTCCCTTCCACCCTGACCCATTCTGTGATTCTGTGCTTGTAAACAGGTTCCAGAATTAAGTATAAAATTATAAGACACAAGATTTCTAACTGGCTTTTTTCATAGTTCATAGTCTTGCTTTTGTGCTTTTCCTGTAGGATTGTCTCAGTCTGCATCCTCTGATCTCTGTCATTCCTTGAAGCTCAAAAAGACTGCTGAATGGTTTCCAGGTGCTTCTGTACTATTTTAAGAGCAGCTTATTATTCTTATTCCTTCATTGAAATAATATTCTGTAGCTTCAAATTTTTCCTGCTTCTCCTCCTGCTATTTATCTTTAGGTATAATGCTAATGATGATACTCTCCTACCTCTTTATTACTTTTTAGCTTCCCATTTTTTCTTTTTTTTACATTATTTTAATTTAGAGACTTAGCAACTGTTCTAAGCAAGATAACACTGAAGTACAGGTAGAACCTGAGAATGTGTTCCTAATCTGAACTAAAGTTAAATATGTTAAATATCTGGTCAGATACCTTAGATATAAGGACAGTATTAGTCTGATAACTTGGCAGGGGAGGAGAGAGATGAAAATGGAAGTGAATGATACAGGCACAGGAAAGCTGTGGAAGAACAGCAAATACAAAGGGATATTTTACTAAGCAGCTAATGCCATGGGTTGATTACAGTTTGGGAAGGAAGAGAGGCAGGGACAGCACTGCAGCCATTAGAGGAAGTTTGAATGTAACAATTAGTGTCCACTGAGGAACAGAAAACTGTGTATTATGTGGCAAGGTAGTTGTGCTTGTGGTGGTAGGTGTGTGTCTGGTGGAATATGCTTTCAAGCTAGCTTATTCCCCATGTGTCACAATTCTGCTCAAAACCAAAGGCATGTTTCTAAAGGTTATTATGGAAAACTTACAAATTCAACAGTTTTAACAACAGCGTTCAGGCCTTGCATTGTTCTGCTGCTGTTTTCTGATACATTTTCCCCTCAGTGATCTGCCTTGTTTTGAATCTTGTTTAAAATCTCCCTCCTCCTCCAGCTGCAGAAGATGCAGTTTTCTGTTCTCCCTTCTGTATTGCCCTGCTCTCCTGCATAAGCTTTGTTCACATGAAAGTAGCATTTACCTCCATGAAATAATTCTTCTGAGCCTCTCTTTTGCTATTTGGAAAGCTCTTGACCTTGCATCCTGACTACAAAGCCATCTAGGCTATGGAGTAATTTTACATGTCAAGAAATCACTCTTGGTTCAATATTTCTAGGAATGAATGTAGATAGTGGGTGATGATTTGGATCCTTTGAGTAGCAGCTAGGGCACTTGCTATTTCTTTACATCTATTTAAACACAGCCCTACTGCTTGAAGGGTTAGAATATATATTAGCAGGCCAGACAACCTTCTAACTTCTATTTCTTCTTTAGAATTATTATAATGACACCAGCATGTGATAATCCTGTTTGGTAGGGGATTGTGTTTGGTTGGGTTTTGTTTTGTGTTTGGTTTCTTGAAGGATTTTTTTGTGTAAAAAGGGTGTTTCAAATATGCAAACCAAGGGGTTTATAGTAGCTTGTAGCTTGAATATAAGCATATCAGGTATTCCTAGATCATTTGAGAATCTATACTCAGATTTTCTTAAGATCCATTTTGGCAGCAGGAAAAAAAAGACCAGCATACTGAAAGTGACTGTAACACACAGGATATTTATTTTAGAAATTTGATTGATAATCTATTGGTGACTTCACAAGAGAAACACTTCAGAATCTAGTGCTGCCAAAGTAGAGGAGGGGGGATAAACAAGCCAACTGAAATATTACTGCTAATTCCTTCTTTTATCTGTCATCTTCTATGTTTTTCAAATAAGTAATCATATTAAGAAAGAAATCTTAGAGTGCTGAACATGACAAGGTTTTTTATATGATTATGTTTTATGTAGCAGGCTTCTCTGCAAGATAATACATTAGAAATGTTTGGTAAAATAAAAGCTTTTCAGTGAAATCCACCACAAGTCTAGAATGTGCAGGTTTCTTTAGGCAACAGAACAAGGCTGAACAAAGAAGAACAGGCTGAAACCCTGATTCTTTTCAGATTCAGCTTTAAAATGTCTTTTTAGCAGATCAAAGCCTCACAGTTGGATTAAACCTTTAACTCCTCCACTGCAATTCTCCTCAGATCTTAGAGATCACAGGTAGTTGATTACAAAACAACAGATAGCTTCACTGCAGTTCCACATCAGGCCACAGCACTCCGTAATTTAAAAGTTGCTTTAATACAGCTGCATTTAAAAACATACCATGGATTTAGGAAAAGGCCTGCTAAGGTTTGTATACTTGATGCCATTCAGCTTTTTGTGAGACAGGCACATACATATACAGGCTTTTAACAGTAATGCATTGATATTTTTCCAATAAAGTTGGCAAACTCTCTTGACGTGCATTGTGTGCTCAACTCTAAAGCAAGGCTTATGGCTCTGAAGACTTTGCATATGTACTACTGTGCTGTCAACTGCTGGAGGGAATTCAAGCTCCTACTCTGCAGTGTGATGCTGCTGCTGGGAGAATGCTGATGACTCCTGCCTGTGTAGTGAGATGTTTATGGCCTGCTCTTGAAGCCTCTCCATACTAAATTTATGGAACTAAGGACACACACACATCCCATAATTTGGTTGATGCTTCTCTCTTCCTTGTTTAGTTTCTATTAATCTGTGTGTGTATTGTTGAGGAGGGGAAGCAAACCACTTTTATAGACAAGTATAGTTTTGCAACTGTTTGAACTGATGAATGCCACATGTTTATTAATTAACAGGTTTGTTTTTCAGGGTTCCTTGCCACTCTGGCCACCAGGTGTTTGAGTGTCAGATAATTTCTGACATTTTTTGCTCATTCTGACAGTCACCCTTTTGGTGAAAGAGCACCTGGCAAAACACTGTCTTATGGTGAACTTGGATAATCATTCCTCTTCCTCCTTCTGCCATTAATCCAGCTCTACCTGTCTTCCCTCCCCAGCAGCTCAGGGATTCAGTATGATGCTGAGAAGTTAGATCATGTTTGTGACATATGAATGAGTGCTTAGAGATGCTCTGAGAAAGTGGGGACTAAAGCTGGAGCTTTAGGAGATCTGGCTTACAACCTGTTGTGGGCACCTTTTCAGGTAGATTAAGGGAGCTCTGTTCACAAAAGCTCCCTTAACCTACCTGAAAGGGTGCCCACAACAGGTTGTAAGCCAGCTGTGAAAGGCTGGGCACTGAGGACAGCCCTTTATTAGACAGAGCAATTAAGGAATGACAATTTAGGCTGAATAAGTTATTGCTGGTATTTCCCAGGTGAGTTAAGTTAATAGAGTAAAAGCCTAATTAAAACATTTCCTGCTTCTTGCCTTTATTCTTGCATGCTTGGGACAGGTCTTCTGGGAAGAGTGTGAGGGAAACTTGCTTGGAAACATTTCCTTCTGTGATTATGCAGTGATTTGATTGTAATGACATTGTTAAAACATGGGCTCCTGAAAAGTCTAAATTCTGACTTGAATACCTTCTAGTTCTTCATTTCTTTAGTTTTTGTAAACCCCCTACTTTTTCTGCTTTAAGATGATTTATGCTGTTCCTAACTAGCCTTCTATTTATGTGGTTTCTAAAGAATAGTTCTTGAGTAATTTCTCATATTTATCAGTGAGAAGAATCTTTCTAAAAAAGGTGCAATAGCAGAAGTTGGAAGAAAAAACTTGCAGGGTGAGGATGGTCTCATCTTTTTGGTTATTAGCACATATACAGAAGTAAAAATAACACCTGTTTGCTCTGGAATGGTAGCATTCAGTTGCTAAGTCAGCAAGATGACATAGCCTTAGAATATGCTCAAAGACTGAGGTATCTGGGAAGTATTGTTCTACATTTACTCATCCATTTTGTTATGCTGGGATGTTACTCTGTCTTCTCTTAAATGTTGCCTTTTATAATAGAGTGGGCCTACCTCTTTTTTCTCAGTCTTCTCCAATATGATAGCCTTCCTTCCATCAGAAAGTGAGGGGAGAGGCTGCTCTGATTCAGAGAGGAAGAGGCTGATCCTTCACTCCTGTGCTTCTTCCCTGGGTCACATAGCCTGTTCTAACATACTTATCTTCCTCCAGCTCAGCTAGTCCTTTTGTAGGTTAGGGTTTTTTTTTTTATCTCTGACATTTTTGTTGCTGTAAGACAGAAGGAAAATGCACACAAATGTAGTAGCCATATTGTTCTGTTCCAAGTCTTTGTCTTGAGATTTTTCTAAATCTTTGATTCTCTGAATTTTTGTGTACATGAGGTTTTTGAAAACTGTGAAGAAAATAGGATGGAACAGGATTTGACTGGATCCTAGACTTCTCTTAAAGGAGAAAATCACCTTGTTAGGTGCAGAAATGAAACTGATGTGACTAGTGCTAAGTCAACTTCAGTCTGACCTTTGTTTCTTTTTATGAGGAGGAAAACAAACTGCAGTCATAGGACAAAAACTGTACCATAAATATTAAATCTGCCATTTTCAGAAAGATATTAAGTGTGGATGTGGCACTTGAGGACACGATTTAATGGTGAACATGGTGGTGGTGCTGGGTTGACAGTTGGGCTTGATCTTAAACATCTTTTCTAACCTTAACAGTCCTATGATTCTATATGAAAGCAGAATATTTTACTAAATTGTTCTGCTTTCATCTGGTGCTGTAAGTGGGTAAACAGGAAGTTAGGAAACCAAAGTGAATAGACATTTCCTTGGTGATTGTTATGCAATTCCAGGCTGATACTCTTCTGTCAGTTTTCTCATGCTTAGGGATGATTTTCTGCATGAATCTGATAACTTCAAGAACATGATACTGATTTTTAAGTGAGAGTGGAGGAGATAAGTACAGGCACACAAACACACACACAGAAGTGAGTTACTATCTGTTCATTGCCAGTATTCTCTGAAGATCTTCAAGTTGCAGGTGGTTGGTAGCTGACACATCTTTAGTTGCTACTTGTTCCATATCAGCATTCTCCTGGGGAAGAAAACATGAAAACAAAGTATTTTTCAGTCAAACTTGTGCTAACAAAAAATATTGGTTGTATGTAATGTAGGGCATCTCTGTTCCTATCCCTCGTTGCTTCCTCTCTCGTTTGTTTTCAGTAAATGAGAACAAGCTCTATCAAAGATGTCTTACATTTTGAAGGTAATCCCTTTGGAAATGAACAAATGAGACATGCTTTTTTGGGATACAAGGTCTTAAAAGCTTTTTCTCCATTCTATTTTCAAACACAGTACATTTTAAAAAATAAGATCAACATTTTATCTTTCACTCTTTGGCAAATACTGAGCTTCATCTTTTGTCCTCTGATTTCTGACAAGGTCTCAAGGTGAGTATCTCGGGTTTCTGTTTGTGCACACTCCGGTATAACGATGTTTTCTGCACAGTTCTGAGAACAAAAGACTGTCCTTTTTAAATGGGAGTGGGGTTGCAAAGCTCCTGAGGTTAAATCTGTATTATGAGTGTAGAATGAGAAGCCATGCTTTTGCTGTTGCTAGCCAGCCACTGTAGGTAACAGCTTCAGCAGTTCTGAGACGCCTCTGTGCAACTGCTTGAGAAGTCTTGTCACACCTAAATCTCCATAACTAGTGCTGGTGTGGACAAGTCCTCTTATTTACCAGTTGCATTAGTGAAGGCAGATGTAACATTTAATAGGATTAAAAAAAAAACCAAAAAAGCCAACCTTCCACAGCAGCCCCACCACAAAGGAGTGAGATGTTTTTCCACAAAAACAGCTTTCTAGAGAAACATCTCCAACATTCCTTCCAAAATCCCTAAAAACAGATGTTGTAATTCAAAGGGGCACTCCAATAATTCACATATGCTCTTTTCTGGGAATCTGTGTGTTATGCTCCCTCTTCAATCTTTGATGCACCAAAATGTGCTATCCTGCCCTACCTGTTTCAGCATGGAACCATCGCTGAAAATAAAATCTTGCCATAGAATTTGTCTCTTGTAACAGAAAGAAAACAAAATCTGTGTACGAACAGTATTTTGAAAATGAATAGTTTTAGAGTGTTTCTTGATGATGAAAGGCTGTTGGAAGTTTACAGACCTCTCTAAACTAAGGAAAAAAAAATACAATTATTTACTTTAATTAAAAAACAAACAATCCAGAAGCCTGTCATTTTAGATCCCAATCAAACCTTTTAGGAGTAAATGAATGATAGCTTGCAAACTTTCTTTCTTTCTTGCACCAGTGCACAAACATTGGGGAAGGCAATAATGCAAAAGAACATGAAGCCAGCTACACGTTCAGTATTGTTTTCCTTGTTGTTGAATTAAGTGGAGGCACTTTTGAATGAAGGAATTAATCAAACTGATTTACTTAGCAATCACAGAATAACACAGAGTGGGTCAGGTTGGAAGGGGACCACAGAGGGTCAGCTGGTCCAACCTTTTTCCTGAGCTATAAATCCTTCTCTCTTTGGCTGGCACTTCTGCTCTTCTCAGCAATCAAATACTTTTTTGTCTGACATATTCAAAAGAATTCTTGCAGTCTTCAGAAGAGGCCAAAAAACAGTTCAGAGAATTCTGGAGAAGTTATACACATTTCAACAAAGGGTTCATGATTTATCTGTTTTGAAGGGGGATGCAGCAAAAACTCTATATTTAAAAAATGTAGATGCATATACATCAACAACTTTTTTTTGTGCTTCATTGGCTGTGGTTTTAGCTTGTTACCATAGGATGTGTATCTCAGAATTTTTTTTCATGTTGTTTTAATCAAAAGTCTGGCAGATGGATTAAGAAATTATCATCTTCATTCAAGATATGGGCAAGTAATTCCTTAGAATTCCTCACTCATCCTCCTTGAAAATAAGAAGCTCAGATCTGCTATTCATGCTCTAATCCAGCACTATGAAAGAATGCAGCAATTTTTCCTGTGTTCTTTTGAACTTTCCACACAGTGTGAACTGATGCCACAAGTAGTCTGTTTCTTCTTAAATGTAGCTTTATTTCTCAGGGGTAAGATGCCTGAAACTTTCAGCATGCAGCCTTGAATACATTGCTGTGAGGCTTCTTCGTTTTAGTGTTTTCAGGAGCCTTAATACAGATGGCAAGCATTGCAACTTCATTTCCTTGACCGATTTCTTAAGAATAAACCATTAAGCAGCAGTTCTTGCTTGTCCCTAAGGTAATCAGCAGTGAATTTATTAAGTGACTTTTGATTTGACAAGTAATGCTGACTGATGTTTTAGAGTTTCATAACAGCAGTAACTTTTGTGCAAATCAGGCACAATGTTTTCTTACCTTCTTGGTATATTAAGTAAATTTAGTTCTATTTCTTAAGGAATTCCTTCTTTTCATCATTTCTGGTTGTTTTTAAGTGGATACTCCATACATCAACTCAAATAACAGCTCTGGAATAACAACAATTTTACTGAATGCTGCAAAAGCGGGTGGAAATATTTTTTATACTTGTCCGGTTTCTTTCTATGGACGTGATCTGGAAAAAGCTTTGCCTAAGTGCTCACAGCTCTAAACTGCAGAACAGTGTAAACTTAAACCCTGTTGTTAACTTGGAAATAACAGGCCTAAAGGCTATAGATAAATGCAAATACTTATAGGCAAGTCCGGCATTTTTTCAGTGCAGATATTTGCAAAATGGTCTAAACAGGAACTTTATATTGCAGCCTCTTGTCCTAATGACTCTGAACATTAATACTGATTGAGCTCCCAAGCCCTGCAGTACTTTTTACTTTTCCTTTTTCCCTTTCTGCTAGGGAGAGACTTTGCAGCTAGATGGGCACCCCTAACTGTGAGGAAGAAGAACATGATGGTGGTTTACACTGTGAAAGGTTTAAAAGCTCTCTTCTAGGCCTTACTGAGAGCAGGGTGATACACATACTTACAGCCCATGGCCAGATGTGTCATCTTTGTTTTCTTTCTGCCTTGTGATGACAAAACTTGCCTTTCTCAATGATTTGGTTGGTTGGCTCATCCAGGAATTTTCCCTTCTGTATTTGAGGAAGCCTTAATCAGCTTTTTACAGTGGGGCAGCAAGCTGGTGCAGAGGGAAGGTGGGCACCACTGTGAAGTACCTGTTCCTACAATGTCACATGGGAAATAAAGGGCCATAAAAGGCTTGTGGAAGAGGAAAACCACTGTTGGCAGAGTTGCTCTAAGTGCACGACTGGGCTGTCATTCTGGTTTTCATGCCGTGTTAAAACAATACATAACACTGTGTCAGATATGTCAGTCTTCCATCAGCCATGGATGTATTTCTGTTATTTCTTTTCTCCTTTTGGTAGTGCCTCTGTCTCTCTCCTTCAGCTGAATTTGCTTGTGGGTTTTAGTATTACCTGGAAAGAAATGTTGACCAATCTACTGCCTACCTTCTCTTATTTGGCCTGAAGGCTGTGGGCACAGGCATCTATATTTGTGTTGGATCTGGCTGAGATGGGCTTAATCTTCTCCATAGCAGTGCTCATTTAATTGTCTCCATAGCAGCACTCGAGCTGTGCTTTTTATTGGTATTTAGAAAGGTGTTGGTGGCACACCAGTGTTTGGGCTACTGCTGAGCAGCACTGCACAGCATTATCACCCTCTCCTACCTTCCCCCCCTCACAACTGGGCTGGGAGTAGGCAACATCTTGGGAGGGACCTAGCCAGGACAGATAATCCAAACTGACCAAAGGATAGATATTCCATTCCATATGGCATCAGCTCAGCAATAAAAGCTAAGAGAAATGGAGTAGGGAGGGACATTGGATTTTAAGATGTTTGTCTTCTGGAGCAGCCATTATGTCTGTGGAAGCCTAGGAAGTGGCTGGACATCACCTCCTGATAGGAAGTGGTGGAAAAATATTTTGTTTTCCTTTGCTTCTCTGTGTGGCCTTGCTTTTGCTTTATTAAGCTATTGCTATTTTGACCTGCAAGGGGTTGTTTTCATCCTCTCCCACCCCCTGCTGTCTCCTGCTGAGGAGGAGAGTGACAGCTTGATGGCCTACTGATAACCAGCCAAGGTCAATCTGTGGCAATATTGCATGTTAGAATAAGAAGCTCAACAGTAGCAGAATACCTGGAACAGTCATTGTTGCTATAGTGACAAAATCAAGCTAAATAATTAAAATCCTTCTTTTCCTCAGTATGCAAAGATCATTCTCACAACCTCTCCTTCTTCATGAGGTTTGGAGATGTCCTGTGAATTTGTATGTTATCTTTCTGTGAATAGGACACCTGTTGTTAATTTTGAGTTGTTAAGGTGATGGATGTCTCAGATGGGACTGCATGTTCAGTAAAGCCTGGCATTTTAGGTTGTTTGTGTCTCGTGTAGAGGGCTAAATAAATGCTAATTGACTTGCTCACTCTTTCATTAGAAGGTATTACTTTGAAATAGGTAAGAAGCAAAATGTCCAAAAGGACGAAGGATGAGTGGTCAAGATGTGCAAAGACTCTGCCGTGCTCTGCCCTACAGGGTGCTGCTGGCCTAGGGGTGCTCTGCCAAGGGGACAAACAGCAAGCAGGACACAAAACACACCTCAAACAAAGAAACTTTTATATTGCCTTTCTCCTGATGTCTTCCGTGGCTTTAGACACTTTCACGTGTGAACATATTTCAATACAGCATGGAAGAGACAGGAGTGGCAGCCAAGGTATTAACCTGCAGAGAGAATTGCTGTGACAGAAGTCACTGCACTGGATGCCCCAGCATGCTCAAGCACAGTGTCAGAAGCCATACTGGAAGGGGGTCTGATGTAGATATTCATGAAACTTTTGCCTTGGGTGGCAAAATCCAAAATGCGCTGAGCCAGGTCACGAAATGATCAAACAAATTCTTTTTCGTGGAAAATTTTCATTAGCTTCGTGACACTTGCCATGAGTCTCTTGGTAGTGTAAGTTTCCATGGCAGCAACCTAAATAATTGTTGTACTTGTGTGAAGTCCTTAAACTAGAGTCTTAGTCTACCTCTGAGTGACAAGCTTTCAGAGGCCATTAGTTGCCTGTTTTTCTTTGAGAGGTCTCAAGTTAGCGTGTTATTTCTGCACTTGTAGAGAGAGATTTTTAGCAAAGTGACTGCTGGTCATTCCCAAGTTGTTACTTGCTGTCTACACAAGTCAGTCCTGCTTTGCTGAGTTAAAAGGGAGCACCATTAAAATGAAGGCATTCCTGGAAACTGACAGCAAAAGGACCAAGGAGCCTCTGCTCTCACTGTTCGGTGGGGCAGAAGACACATGACAAACGACAGTACCAAAAAGGCTGAGATGTCACTGCCATGGATTGCCCTGGTAATGCAGCACCCCTGTTTTCTAAGTCTCTGAGCCCTGCCTGCAGTCCAGTATGATGCCTTCAAGGTGACTCAGAAGCTGTCTGATGTCACTGCAGGACTGCTACCTGCAATTTTTGAAAGGTGTGGTCCAGGGAGAGGTTCCTTGCTGTGGAAAGTAGGTAAATTTCACATTTCTCTTCAGAAGTCATTGTATAGGAGACCCATCCAGGAACACAAAGGACAAGGTGGCTGGGAACAATCATAAAATCATAGAATATCCTAAGTTGGGAGGGATCCAACAAGGATCACTGGATTCCAGATCTTGACCCTCCAAGAATCACACCTTGTGCTTACTTCTTGAACTCTGTCAGGTTTGGTGCTGCAATCATTTCCCTGAGAAACCTGTTCCCATGTCCGTCCACCCTCTAGATGAAGAACCTTTTCCTGATATCCAGCCTAAACCTCCCCTAACTCAGCCTCAAGCCATTCCCTTAGGTCCACTCTCTGGTCACAAACAACAAGGGACCTCTCCCTGGACATTACTTTCCAAAAATTAGAGTTCCATCACTGTTATGAGAGAATGATCAGAATATATATAACCTGTTGTTGCCCTTTTCCCAACCTGGAAATGGAACTCAAAATAATTTTAGTAAAGAGGTAATATAAAAGGGGATCTTTAATGAAGGCCTTCAGGGGCAGTTATGGAAAGATGTCCACAAAAGCCCACCCTCCAGGGGTGAGTATGTTTCTATAGGTTTTAGGAACTTAGCATAATTGATTAAAAGCACCAATTAGGAGGACAAGTGGTGATGCAATTTCCCCCCAGGTCAAGCCGCTTCACTGGAGCCCCCCTTCAGCACTGGCTGTGCTTT
This sequence comes from Ploceus nigricollis, assembly GCA_013399945.1. Classification (NCBI taxonomy): domain Eukaryota; kingdom Metazoa; phylum Chordata; class Aves; order Passeriformes; family Ploceidae; genus Ploceus; species Ploceus nigricollis. The sequence continues at coordinate 631,969 of VXBC01000188.1, read as the reverse complement.
GTGCATGAGAATGGATCTCAAAAGAGTTGTTCTCAGCCTTGGTTCCCAGGAAGAACCAAGATGGGATTGGGGCCTTGCACCTCCTGGGACTTAGGGCTCTGGAATTTTTGTCTTTCTGCCTAGGGAAAGGCCATGGAAAAGTACTGGGAAAACTAGTCCCTAATACAACAGGTGACAGAGTTACAAATATATGTGTGAAGAATTCAGAGAACATATAAAAGAAAAAAGGCAAAGCCCAAATGGCATCAGTGTCAGCAGGACAAGCATCCCAATCTTGTGTTGAGGAAAAAATAAGGCAGCTGCATGTCAGACGCTTGCATGGCTTTCTCTTGTATTTTTAGAAGACTCAGAATTAGGGCTAGAAGGCATTCAAGACTTCAAATTAGGAATTTGTTTTCTCAGGATCAAATGATGTTTAGTTGTGATTCTCATAAGGCTCAAAGAGAAATTCAAGGTGTTTCCAAAGTTAATAGGAATGCTAGGGACAAGGTACTTAGGAGTAGATTACTCTGGATAGGTAGTGAAAAGAAGAGAGAAAACATTGCATAGAAGAGCAAAAGAGGTGCAATGTAAACAAGTTTTTTCTTTCTGCACACTTTTACACAGCAGGGAGAAGCACTTTTGTTTTTTTTTTTTAATTTTTTTTCCCTTACCTTCTTCAGGTACATTTTCTGAGGTGGTAGTTTTCAGTCTGCCTTCTTGCCTGCCACTCTGATTGTCAAGGTCTTTTTTATAGCATTACTGTCAGTGTGCCAGTAAAAGAGAAAATTATATTTTTGATAGAAGCATGGAGTATTTTAAGGCAAAATTTGCCTTTTGTTTGGTTCTACTGGAGAATAATTTGCAGGAATATCATTGAACAAAGATGTTCTAACTCATTATAATTACTCTGGAAGCAACATGCTTGAGGGGGACCCTGGGGAAAGCAGAAAGATGTACAGTACATGGATATGTCGAAAATCACAAGAAAAATGTAGTTCTGGCCACCAATTAATGCAGATTAATTGATTATGCTTTAGTTGACCTTGATTATCCATTAGAGAGTGTCAAATGGAAAGTCAATATAAATGACAAAATGTAAAAGTGCATGTACTGTAAATCAGGTGCATTAGTGACATCTGTCGAGAGTTCAAAATGCTGCTCTAGAAAAATGTTCAGGATTTTAATGCTTTTCTCTCTGATAACCTTTTTATGCTGAGTGACAAAGTGCCTCTGGCAGGGATACAAACCACATCTTAAAAGGTAATTAGAGTTAATGTATATTTTTCTTTAAATAATTCCTTTGAACACATGGGTGGGCTTTTTTGGAGAGAATACATCCCCCACAATGAATAATAATATCTTGGTATTGCGTGGAAGTTCTGAACAGTGATACCTCCCAGACACATGTCCTTAGTATCAAACTTAATGCAAACTATTTATTGAAATTTAGTGTATTAAAGAAGTTTTGTTGGCTCTCTGTGAGGTTTTATATCAAAAGTAGTCTGAGAATCAATATCCAAAAGCGGGAGAATTGGGGATGTATTAAAATAACCTCTATGCAGAAACACAACTTACTATGGAGGTATTTTTTCTCCCAAGTTCACACCTCTGTAAAGAGAGAGGGAGTTGTTGATGAAGTTGTTAGACTAAGGTAACACAAACACCAGGAGGAAGGGAGACTGTTTTCCAAACAGCTGACAGTCAATCTGCCAGTTCTTCTCGCAGTCTGGATTTCTTTCGTTCAGGTAGTTAGCCAAACTACATGTTTCAGAAGCAAACATTTGTGGTGTTTGCTCCTGAAACATGTCTCAAATCAGTACAAAGACCAAAAACTCACAATTTGCTCATCTTGCCTTGGGCCAAGCTTAGTGATACTGAAAACAAACCACAGGACATGGAAGCTGATCAGAGTGGTACAACTGTGTGGTGCATCTCTTGAGCAGCCCCTATGCATCATATCTGCACAAAGCTGATGTGATTTAAATATGTAATTACGTCGACAGAGTAGTTTTAGATAGAAGTTACCTGGTGATTTAGCTGTCTCTGGGATTTTTGCCCAAAGCTGTATTTCACCCTGAGCAAACTGTGAGCTAAGATGATAGTGATCTTCCTATATATTAGGATTATATTCAGACTGTAAAACCTAGATGATTTCATGTTTCTATAATGGAGGTGCCCAAAACTCTCATTTGTAACAAGAGGTGACGGGAAAGGAAGGAAATAATAAATAAAAAAAGCAATCCTCCCTGTCCTGAATACTAAGGTGAACCCTTGCCTTTCTCAAGCAAGCTTTTCTCCTTTAAAAAAAAAGTCTATATCGCATCTATTCTTATAGAAAATATTTAAACTGTGATTTTAAATTCATAGTATCTTCTTTGCATGTGGATTAATGAATTGAAAGTTCATGACGCTACAGTGTTCTAAAAGCACTTTCACAGCATACTCATTTTGAAATAATATTTATATTTACAATGACTTGTGTTATTACAGCTCAAGTATTCAAGTATTGCAATGGTCTAGTAAAGCACAGCATTGAACAGTTGGTCAGTTGCTTCATATCTAAAATATGAAAATAGTAAAGTGGTGAGTATGTAGATTTTTTTTTTAATTATCTCCAAAATATTTATTTAAAACCATTGACTAAAATTGTTGGTGCCTGTAGATTCAACATTTTGATATATTGCTTATATGGAAATGCCATTTCAATTAATTTGGGAATTTAAATTTGCCAGCAAGCCTTAAAAGGGAAAAATGTATTTACTTTGCTGCTATAGCAAACCTGCACACTTTTTTCAAGTCCATTTTTAAAGCATCTTGTATAATTGACTAGGATAGATTCTTAGTGCACAGAGCCCATTTAAATATATGATGTACTCTTCCTTTTAGAATTTTTCTGTTTGTCAGGAAAGGAAGAGCCTAATTGGGCAGTACTCTAGCAAAGTTTGGTAATATTCTGTCATGTTTACTTGACACAGAATAAAAATGAGCACACACCATACACACCCCCCAAACAAAGAGAAAAATCTCCCCAAACAAACATGTTAGAGTGGCAAATTTAATTTATCACAATTTATAAAACGGTCTGAAAAGAACATTTATGTACTAAGCTTTAATCCATTTTACAGTCTTTAGCTAAATAATTAATATTCTGCAATACCTTAATAATTAGGTAAATTACTACAATATACCCGGTTCAGCTGTTTCATGATAAATGGCTGGTCTTCTTTCAAAATACGGATTTTTTTGTTTGTTTGTTTGTATTTATTATTAATAGAATGCACAAACAGGCTTGGATTATAAGCATTTGGGTTTTAAGTGTTTATTATGGTATATTTATATTAACCTAAATAAAACATAAGAATTACGTTAAACTATTATCACCATAGCTGCCGTCATCATTGGTGTTAAAAAGACAATTAAATTCTTTTTTTTCCATAACACCAAAATAAAAATAATGCTTATAGCTAGATTATTCTACTCTGCTTAATCTTGGAATATAAATGTATTGAAAGTACTGTTGGACTGGTAAAATGAGAGTGAAGATATGCCTCTTATTAAAACTCACTTTGTCCTGAAGAATCAAAGCTAACAATCGTGGTTTTAGTTCCAAAATATTTTTGTTCTTTGTCATGCAATTGCATGCATTACTTTAAGCAGAGTTTTAATGACAAGAGACAAAAATGTCCTAAGTGTTGCAATGCTTCTAAAAACCATTTGCTTCGTTAAAAAAAAAAAATCTGCTCATAAAATGGTAAACACTGACACATTGTATTTCAATTGCTACTTCAATGGGCATTGATACCATTATAGAATCTAGGAAGATATTTATGACACAGAATATTATATTGAAAAGACTCTTGCCTTCATTTGTTGAAAAATCTCTTTAATGTTGACACACAGGATTTTTTTACTACCTGATTTAGTTTTGATTGTAGTAATGGAAACTCTTTTTTATATCCATATGTATACATATGTATATGCATGTTTGTGCACATTTATACAGATATGTATAAACATTTACACATAAATATGTGTATATTAATATTCTTTTATTAGCATTTTCCATCTTGAATGCAGTCAAAGTGTAAGACCTCAATACCTTTGGTTTCTGTGGTTTTACTCCTTCTAGCACATAGCCACTTAACTTAAAAAAAAATTACCACAATTGCTGCTAGTATTCCCTTTTGTGTGGCTGCACGTGATCCTGGCTTGGTTCAGAGGAGCTCGTGTGCTATTTTGAGAGATAAGGATAAGCTGATAAGCCTTCCTGCTGTTCTGGTACAAATTATTTGTGCAAAATGCTTTCATTCTGCCTTCTGTAACAAGGACATCCTCTTTCTGCTGCAATCCATTTAACTTATTGTAGGGACAACTCAGAGGTAATTTGATCATCTTCTACATGTACCTACACAGGAGGAATGTTTTTGACAGTAAAGGACTCTTTACTAAACCCTTTTTTTCTGCCAGATTAATTTCCATTACTGAAGCTAGATGAACTGAAATGTAAAAAGAGGTGCAACTTGTACTGTTTTAAGAATTATTATTATTTCTTTTAAGCAATTAGCAATGAGGGCACTTAACATTTGGAATCATTTTTCAAGTGAGATCACGCACTCTTTATATTGTGCAAACTTTACAAGAGACTTGGAAAGCTTCCAAAAGGTGTGGTATAATTTTAACCACAAGGTTACAGGATTCTCACAGACATGTCTGAGTAAGGTTCAATAGCAGGAGGTCAAACTCCTGGTTCTCGGTCATTGCTGCAAGCCCAGAAATATTAATCTTTCTTTCAAATTACTCTTGACAGATGCTGTCATGGGCTTTTGCCTGCACTTACATCCTGAGGCAAAACTCACAGAAGAGTTTCTGACATCAATGGGCTTTGGATCTAATCCACAGACAGCTAGTTACTTCTGGAAAATGTTGAGTAAAATCTAAGTTAAAAGTTTTATACAAGTATTACTGCAGCAACCAAGGTATATTACAGCAGTGGCATTTTGACAGAATTAGAGGGACAAAATGCACATTGGAGGAAATTAATAAAGTCATCTTTACCCCATCCTGTAGTCTCTCAAATTCAGCAAGTGACATAGTTTGTGTTTTAAGATGTGAAAAGTCATCTCTTCAAAATGTTGTAAAGGAACAGATACATGCTTGTCTCTTGAATACAAACCCTCACTACATTAATCATGGCATGTTGGCTTATCCAGTCATGTTGAGTATTTTGAATACCTAACTGGAGTAAACTGTCAGTAAAGATCAAGGTAATTTTTATATCCAAATTAGGAAATTTTTTTTGCAAATTTAAAAGAATAAAATGTATTTGAGCACTTTTTAGGAGAGATGAATTTCACTTTGATTAAAAAAAAAAGATCAATTTAGTAGCAGTCATGTGAATATTCAGACTATTTTGAAACGTGTACAGTGGCATTGAGTGTCAAGAGCACTTTGTAAGCAGATATGAAGCTTGTGAGGACATTATTACTAAATATTAGTTTGTACTCCTAGCTCAAAAATGGAAGTTTTCTCACTCTGATAGGAATAATAGTGAATTTAAATAAGCTCCCTGAAATGCAGGATTCATGCTTGGCATCACTAGGCTAAGCTTCACATGCGCTAATCACTAGAAACTCCATGAAAGTAGAAATAAAAGGCAAAGTCCCTGCTGAACATCATGAACTTTTGAATCCCTGAAGAATCATATGCATTGCTCTATACACATACTCAAAGCGAAATCATCTCCTTTCCTGCCTCCTCAGTTTTGTCAAAATTCTTGTGAGATTTTTCTCTTTTTCTACATTCAAAAGGTAATTTCTGCCTTCTTGCTCATCTGTCCAATATCTGTCACATTAAACTTTTCATTATTATTGCTATAGGTCCTAATCTTGAAGCTCAGCCTCACTGTGTCTTTCCTCACATCTCCTTGTATTGACTGATTCTTTCTTCAGGAAGCAATTTTCTCTCTTATGCTTCTCTTTTACATTTTCTTGTGACACATCTCTGAGAATCCCACCACGTGTGATATCCCTCTGATGAGTGTACTTATCTGGAATGCAGGGTGAGCCGAGAGGTTTCGTTTGTAGCGGGTAGGCTGAAGTAGATGCTTCTGTGGCACCATTCATGTAATTCCAAAGTAGATGGAGAGCTTGTGTGGTGTGATCCAGAGCATTAGATTTCTGCTGCCCTGGTCCTTCTGATCTGCAGAAGTCTGTGTTACACAGGTCTGTGTCGGGGCTGATGAAATAAATCTTGTAACACCAAGAGCTATTCCCATGCCTTGTGCTACTGACAAGGTGTTCTTATGCACCTTCATTCTCCAAAAAAACTTATTTTTGCACAGATGACAGCGCTGGCCAGTGGCAGCAGAGGCCCATTAAAAAGAATTTATTTTTCTTTACTCTTCATGAATTAGGCAGCTTGACTGATCACATGCTTTACATTTTTTGCTAAAAAAAGTGTTAAAGTGTTAGCTAGCTCTCACAGCCAAAACTCTTATTGAGCTTTGTTAATATTCCTGAAAGACAATCCAGATCAGCCTTATCTATTTCCAAATGAACCTTTTTAGTCATGTTTTCACCATGGTTTCTTCAGACTTGGAGGGGGAAAGGTATTTATCCCTTCATCAAATATTTCATTTTGCATGTTCTTGATGAGATTGCAATTCTTTCACTCATAATCTCTTCTGATGTATGTAAAATAACTTGTCAGATTTTTAATTTTAGAACACTAATCAAGAAAAATAGTGTCTATAGCCTGAGAAAAATAATCCATCCTTGATTGACTCTTCCAGTAGCAGCTATTTTTACTGCATCAGCAGGTGGTTTAAGATTCTTTACAAAATACAATGTCCAGAGAAAAGCACTCCCTCCATCTTCCTTCACACCTCCAACAAACCCATATAGCCAGATGACTCCAGTCCCACTGTGAAATAATTTTAGCTTGTCCACTTGTTATCACTTGAGGTTTTCCACTGATTTCACAGCTGTATTCCTTGTATCTCCTCCCTGCACGATACCTTAAGGTCTGCTCCAATTTATTTATTTAGATTTTATGCACAGGGATAAGTTACAACTCTTTGATACAAAGCATCTCATTTTCCAGGACACCCCACAGATATTAGCAATTACGCTGGAATACAAAAGCTTTTCATCCAAGCAAATAATTTGTTTTCCAGTAAAGAATGTAAGATCTCACCTCTGAAAAGGGATTTTTTTATTGTTGTTTCTCTCATAACTGTGAATGACCTGTGAGACCCATCTGGTCTTTCCACAAATGAGAGGAAGAAAGCCCTTCAAGGGTAAAATATTATTTATTCTATGAGAAAACAATTTTAAATTAGAAAAGGAAAGTGTTTGACTTTATAACACTGCGTGTGTCTGATTTGAATCACTCTCAGCTTGTACTAATACACCCTCTTAAAATGTTATATTGCATAATATCTATGTGGAAAGTATAAAAACCTTTCTCACCAGTAAGCAATTGCATATGGTCTGAAAATTAATCCCTCACTGCCAGAATGCATAAATAGAAATCCAGATTTGTTAGTGGGCTCCAGCTGCTTTGTGCTTCTCAGACGGTGCAAAAATAACCATAGACCCAGCTTAAATGTTCAGCTAAAGTGGGTTTACGGCTGCTTTCCATTACCAAAGCAGTGGAAAGCAACTGGAGGGGGCTCGTGAATCTGGCCTATTCTGCAACTCAGTGCCACAATCCATGTAGTACAACACTAATAGCCTAGCTGGGGTGCTTCAGTACTTCCCAACTGCTGACTGCTAGGATACCTTTGTGAGCTGAGAACCTGTGATTACACAGATGTTAGGCGGAAGGAAAAAGAGGAGAGGCGTCACAGTATTAATGTTCTAACACAGTGGAAGTGTGTGTCCTGAGGAAATTTGTATGAATAATGTAGTGTAGGTCAGATGATGGTCAAGTCCTAGCATGAATGTACACAACTATTCTGGGAAATTTTGTTCGTGTTCTGCCTTTCCTGGCTTATCCTGATCTGCTTTATGTGTTTTGAAATTGGCTCAGAATTTACAAGGTCAGTTACTATCTCACAGCTGACACATGAAAATTTCTTCAGCAATTTATTTCATTTTCACATCATGCTATGTGTGTCTCTGGTACTTGTAATTCTGTTCTGAGACCATTTTGGTTTTGAAGCCCATTTTTCTGTAATCCCAATATTAAGTTACATATTCAAAATAAGGAAAGAAATCCCAGTTGTCCCTGTGAATCACCTATAAAGGATAGTAGAAGAAATCTTTGACAGATGGAGCATTACTTTCCCTATGCAGGAAGAAATTACTTTTGGATTTCTTTCCAAACTATCTGATATAGAGATTATGTAGAGGTGGAGGATATCACCTACAGCACCATAAACTTGCATTAGAATTAGGGATATTTAAGCTAAAATCATTCAAGCTGTGATGCTGATGTACCAGCAGTCAGGGAAGACGCCATGCCAGCTGTCCAGAAAAACTGTGGGGTGAGTTTGCATCAAGGACCTGAGTTCAATACCTGGATCTGCATTTTCTTCTCCCTACTCCTATAGATTAGGCTGCCTGTGTTCAAGGTCAGCTCTCTCATGGTGCTTTAGGATGGAAGTTACAAGGAGGCAAAACTGAAAAAAGTGGTCAAGAGATGGTGGTTGGAGCAGCCAATATCTATAGACCTGTAGCATCTCCCTGCTGTGAGCAAAAGGTCACAGCACACTTATTCTGGTTTTACGGCCTGGCTGATGCAGCATGACCTGCACTAAAATAACTTGGTTTCATTTTACCATCCTAAAAATCTTGGTACACAGTAGCCTGATACAGTTGACACAAACTGTTATTTTGGATATTTTTCCACAATGGTCTATTATTTTTAATGACCAGCTGTTGATGATCTTATGGATATTTCTGCATGACTTGGTACAGCTTCTGATGGAAAGAGGTTTAAACTGAAATGCAGTACCTTGTGCTTGCCTCAGTCCAAGACTTCATATGCAATTTCCACAGTTCAGCTGATGCAGGGAACCTTGACAATCTGTCATGCCATGAGGTATATCAGAGCCTCTAGGAAACAATGAATTCCAGAGTTTACAATCAGAATCCTACTTGTGTGACAATCTAAGGCTACTTAGAATATTGCAACACCCAATGACTTGGAAGAGAGCTTAATTTAAGTTCAAAAAGAATACTTACATTAAATGTAATCATGCATTTGTTTTCATCAGTGGCACTTTCCTAATAAAGTATATACACTTTCTGTATATAGATCCTAAGGAGAGAAAGGATAACAATTTTTCTCAGGGCAAGCCTGTAAAATACCTCTTTTTAACTCTGTTACATGGAATAAACTCTTATCTGCTTATAGTAGAAGATCAGTCATCTATTATCTTACTTCAAATTATTCTCAAAATTTAAGTAATCAAATCATATGATTTGATTTTTTGGGGACATTAGTTAGAGAGTCTGTAATTCAAGGAACGATTTGACTGCAAGGGAGAGGAAGATGCCTGAATTGCTTATACAGGTGTTCATTTCTCAGAGTAAGTACATAGTAAATTCTTTAGCATAGCCTTATCTGTTAAACTTTTTATATAGGACTAATTGGGTTAAGCTAATGCCCTACAGCATCCAGACTTGTGGTCTCTTTTATTCTTAAATACTGTAAAATATTAATTCTGCTAGGAAAATATAATCGTATGTGAATGAAACAGAGAGTTCCAGTAGCCATGCAACCATGAATCCACAATAGTAGGGCTGGAACCAGAACAGCCTCAATAGGCTTTTTCTTTTTTTTTTTCTCCCCACATATGGCAATGCTTGCTGATGTTTCTAATTAAGACAGCTTCATCCTTTATGTATCTCTTGCCCAGCTCTTTTGACCTCTGCTTCAAGAGCAGCCTGCCAGGATGGAGAATTCATGCCTATCTCATCATTTTAATCAGGCTAATGCATTGCAAGGAATTAAAAACTTTATCATTTCTCTGGTACTGTTCAGCTTACTGTTATCGATATTTAAGGTTACTGGAAAAACTATGAAACTCCCCCTTAGGGAAAATTGCTCATTTTTACTCAACTCTTTTGAGACAAGGCTTGCATATTTTGTAACCCACCAGCTCTTTCAAGACGTGTTATCTGTTTGCCCTGGGGGCTTGGTTCTGAAATCATTTACGTCACTTTTAAACAGAAAACAAGTTATTCCACCAGTAAATCAGTTTACCATAAAAATCTGAATTACTCTGTATTTCATACTCAGTCCTCAGGCTTCACGTTTGTTTCATTAGCGCTCCCCTTCCCTTTTCTAGGGAGACCTGCTTTTGATTTACAGTCGTAACCTTCTGTCCTGCACCAGCTTAGCCTTTGAGCCATTACTTTTTCATTTTTAGCCTTGGGCCAGCTGTTTGTAACCTTTGTGTCTTGCATCAGTGGTATTCAGCCTCTTGTAGTTTACAGCAATCGTGTAGCAATGACCTTATAAACTTTCTGTACCTTTCTCCTTCTTGAGTGTTCAAATTCACATCTAGCATGGCAGTGTATTGTTCAGGTACTGCTGGGCTCTCTGTTTTCAGCAAGCACAGGTTCTGCTTCAGCAGTTGCTGGCCTCTTTCACTTGGGTTTCCAAAATCTGTTGGAAACAAAATTACTGAGGTAGCTCCCTCAAACCACTGCTTTACATACTGGCTATGCTTATCTTCTTTCTATCATGAAATGTTACAGCATTTATAGGAAACTGCCACGAGCATTTAAGGAGATTTTTTTATCCTTTCTTTGTTTGAGCCTTCTGTGATCTTTGTCAAGTAGGGAAAAAGTGGATGTTTTTATCATTAAAAAAAAAAAAGGCAGTAAATAAATCCAGCCTTTCTAAATTCAGTCCAGAAGAAAGCAGCAACAAACTGGTTCTCTTTCTTTTGTTAACTCCAGACTCTATCAGGTGCAGGTTTCTCTTTTTCTAACTGATGATGAATTCATTTAAGTATCAGAGAACAACTCAGTACCTGCTGGACTGACACCATATGTTCCTATCTTACTGATAGATGTTAGAGAAATAGGCTTCTTTGAAGAAAGAGAGAGAGGGATGATCCATAGAAGAAGGCCATGAGGGTGAAAATGCATTGCATGGCATGCACAGGGGAAAGGACTCGCCCATTTTGTCCAAGAAATCTGTCAGGGATCCATCACACTGCCTGCAGGATTGTAAATTTTATATAGCATATAAGACTTGAAGGTAATAGCAATTCATCACTTTGTGGCTTTACCACTTGCTTAAATCTAGAGATCTGTGATAAAAAAGAAATAATGAAAGAAAAAACTAAGGCAAGGGTTCTTTTAGCACAGGTGTTATATCAACAATTCATATTTAAAGATACTTCAAAATTTCTGTTATAAAAGAAATTATACTACATGCTTTATAAAGTTTAAAGAAATCCTTGGGGGTCCCTTTGCCTTAATAAATTTTCTTCAAAGTTATTTTTTGCTATTCTTAGTTTAGAATTTTAGAGCTACAGAGAAGTTTTTAAATGAATTCTTGTGTTTCCTGATTGCAGTTTAGCAGCACAATTCAGAAAGTTGCCTCATTAAGGTATCTGTAGTGTAGTAGATACTAAGGTAACCTACAGCTTTAGAAATCCATTATTTTTAACTGAATATAAATTTTTATATTATTCTTCTCAGTTCATGATTTTAAGAATGCTCCAGGTGTAAAGATGCTTAACAGGATACTGTTCATCAGATGAAAAACTGCTTGATTATTATAATTTTGTATAAAAAGATTAGAATAGATATCCTTCTCCCCCTCCCTGTTTTGTAATGTTTTTACTAAAAGTGCATTTACTGCTAGTAGCCAGAGTGAACATTTACTCTCATGAGCTCACAACATTTGACTTAACATTGTTGTAATTTTATTGTGGATTTTTGATTTCCTCAATGTATATTCTTTAACTGTTGTACAAAACCTACTGACATTTTGCTTCATAGAGGAGGACTTTACTTTTTTGTTACTGCTTTGAATAGTTGATAATGTGAAGCAAAATACTGTAATTTGCTTTGGTTCTTCTTGTGTGACATTCTCATTAATGTGGGGTTTTTTATTTTATTTTATTTTTCCTCAGTTTTCGTTCTTTGGAATAGGCTCTTTTGTATTTCCTGGTTTCTGGGCTTTTTGAGTTAAAAAAAAACAAAAACAAAAAATCACATGATCTATCTAGTGATACTCAAACAATTTGGTTTAAATGAGTTGCAGTACATTTAGTGTGGGGGACTAAACCAGCAGTACCCATGATCTGAGTGTCAGGGCATGGTGAGTTGTACACAGAAGAAATCAACAGTCTGTGGTAGAATGTTTGCAGCAATTCCTGGTTGAACTATTGCTTTTCAGACTAAATATCAAGAGTGGAGGGTAGCAAACCAAAGACCCCAAAATTTCTGTGGAAAAAAGAAACACCATGAATATCAAATATTTTTGTGTGTCTGTGTGTATGCAGTTATAGTTAGCCTAATTTGAAATCTTTGTTGATTCTTAAAAAGGCTTCTTTTAGGTCCATTATGATGACACACTTTTAACACCTGTTGCATGTTTGGGACTAAACTGATGCTTTCCATGGTACTTATCCAGTTTATGTTCCTTCTGTATCTTAAAATACTTGTTGCTAATCTCCCTCCTAGTCCAGGAAGATTATGATAAAACATCCTGAGTGCTTCACCAGGAGGAATCTGGTCTTGAAGATGAAAAAAATTAATTCTAGGATATACTGGGACTTATTTCATGTTTTTCCAGAACTGTATACACTTTGCTTTTCCTTTCTTGGTCTGCAATTCCACAGAGGCAAAATTTGCCCGACATGCAGTATTTTACATATGTTGGATGTATGTTCTTTAATATCCCTAAAACTGATTTTGTTCAGCTCCCAAGGCAGCTTTCCTTTAATGAACAATAATTGGCCAATGAAGAATTTATCTGGCTGAGGTCTTCTGGTTTCATCATCTGCTGGTAGTTTTAGGGCCCTTATAATTATCTAACTGCACATCTCTCTTGCTCATTTTTGTGTAGGGTCAGAGTTAACTCTGCACAGGAAGGCTACTTGTTATTGCTATCTGTTAATTACAGATAAGTATCAAAATTACTATAACAGTGGGCTTTATACAACACAATTGCTCAAAGCTAAGATAAAACTGAAAATAATTAGGTAATATTCACCTGGTCATTAAACAATTCCTATCACAGCTAAACAAGTTTAAACAAAAGCCACAGGCAAGTCAAGCCAAATGAAGCCTGACAAATCCTAAGGCTGAGACCTTGCAGGGCTCATGCAGTCCTAGAATCCTATTGTTAACCATTATTATGCTTTATTTACTGGACTTGCAGGCTACAATGCTGTGTGTGAAAAGAAATGGGTGTGCTCTTGGTAATAAGAAAATTCAGAGGTAGAATCTTACATATAGTCTTGTCTGCAACTCTTTGGATGCATGGAAGGTGCAGTATGTCATTCAAAGTGATAAAGATTTATGCATGCTTTAACATTCAATATATATTTTTCATCTTGCTGTAAGGATGCTTTCCTGTCTGAAGAAAATGCACATGATGCCAAAAATCCAATAGTGTATAATGTTCAACAAACATTTTTGTAAGCCTATTTATTTACATAATATGCATTGATTTAGTCTCTCAAAACCTTTTTGTTTTTAGTTTAAGCTGCATGTTTGCTATAATTTTGCTTAGAATTTATTGCCACTTTAGGGGGGGAAAGTCACTTCTATATAGAGATAAGTAATTATTTAATAACTTGTGACTGAATTTATTCAAAATATTTTTTCTGAATATTCAGAAAGATTTTGATTGCCAGAAAAAGCACGAGGCAGTTGAGCTGCTATACAATATTGTCTTTCTTCCAAATCAAAAGTGTGTGTAATAGGAGACTTCCCACTTTTCTTGTTCCAAATCCTAGAGAGTTTTAAAGATGAAAGTTTTAGTTGTTCATGCAATACTTACCTCCCACAGTTTTTAATCAGATGATATAACATGGGTACTTGTAGAATGTAATTTGATAGATATGTATTTGGTTCTTTCCCTATATGTGGCATAAATGTAGTGTTGTCTCACATTTAAAAGTATCAAACTTGCTACTCTAATGACCAGGGAGTGGCCTGTGTTTGGAAAACATATTGCAAACAGAATACTTGTGATATACAATTAAATGAGATCCTTTTCTATTCTTTTGTAGAGAGTATCAGAATTTTGAAATCTATATAGAGTAGAACTGAAGTGTCATCATGCTGGAGAAACTTCTGAGATTGCATAACAATCACATGCAATACATAAGAGCTACTGCAGAAGAAATATTCAGTGTTAGTAGAGTCTAAATCAATGTTCTTGGATTATCATGACAGTGAAAATTCTGTTTTCTGTAGAAGTTTTTAAAGGTTTTTAAATTAAGCTGTCTGAAAAATAGCTTTTATTTCCTGCTGCTTGGATATCTGGTTCTTATAACTACTAGGGCAATGTTGCCACAGCTTTGGTAACAAGCACTTGGAGTGGAAGCCCAGATGGTCATGTGTAGGTATCGAAGAGCTGTCCACTGAGCAGTCACAGCTGGTATCATTTTTCCTGGAGGAAACAGCAACAGCATGAAGAAAAATGTCCTGAAAGTTGGTTTTGTTAGCAAATTACAATTTTATCACCTCGCTCTTTTGAAGTAGATTAAGTGACACTCAACACAGTACCATAATTTTCCTGTTAGTTGTGCCTGGTATGACATTTCCTTCCAAGACGAGAGGAGAGCCTCATGATGGTGGTGCCTACTGCCTTTGCCTCAAATGTGTACCCTTAAGTATCCTCATGGAAAGAAAGAATGGATATAAAAAGGGAGGGGTCTGGCAAATGCTTTTTTAGGGAGTTCAGAAACATGCAGATCTCCTCACAGAGAATTATACTGCCTATGAATGTTAATCAACTTTGAAAGGGTATTGGCTAAAGGTGTGGTCTTCTCCATTAGTTTAGACAAAAGAAACAGCCCATTTCTCTAATAATTAGAATAGTTAAACTTCTTCTAAATTTGTCTACAACTGAAGTACCTGTTCTTGTTTAAGGATGGTTTGCAGACAGATTTTTAATTAGTAAAATGCCGAAGTAACTATCTTCTAAAACACATACAATACCTAAACATGCTCATGGTTGTTTTCTTCCTGATATACACTCTTGGATATGCAGTCAGACATACACAAGTTTTGTATCTACTGGATTTAATTCATAGAATACCCAAAGGACAGCTGGCTTAAAGATATTTTTTTATCCTAACAGTAGATTTTAACTAGGAACAATGCTAAATTCATTCACTGTGATGAAACTACAACAGGAACCAAGTATTTCCTGATTATCTCCTACACTGGCACTCAATTTCTTAGGTAATCTGGATTCCCAAAATCACATCAAAGCCTAATAGAACTCAGGACACCTTAAAAAGAAAAAGGACTGTATAAGTCGTCCATGTTAACAGGCAGAATCTAGTTAAATCAGACTTTTTCTATGGGCATATTTTATCTTTGTCATTGAAGAGATAAAAAGATGATGGTAAAAGAACATTTGGGGAACGAAGGATTTTTTCTGCCTCAAGATTAGAGCTTTCATTATGTTGCTCTAGGTGGGAGAAATTTAAATGCAGACGCCATTGCAGACTTAATCTTTGTGAAGACTGGATCAAAGGCAAATTAATCTGTTACATAAGAATCACCAGAAACTACTTGGTGAAAGGATCAGTGCTTAGGCCTCATCTAGTCAAGTTTTGAATACCTCTAAAGGTAATAATTTCCCAAGCACTCTGTGCACCTATTTTAGCGTTTGACCTCCTTCATTGTGAAAATATTTTACCAAACAGCCAGCTGGACTTACCCTGGTTGTGACCTGGTTCATTGCCTCATATTCTTCCACTGTGTACCTCTGAGAAGAGTCTGTCTTCTGCTTCCTCTTGAGACAGTGTTACCCAGGCCCAGCCATCATGTCATTCATACATGCAATTCATGACACTCCACTGGATTCACTCAATGCCAGTCACCTTGCTGGTGAGCCCAAATTGGTGACAGTACTTCAGATGTGTTCTCACAAGTGCTCAGGAGGGGAGGGATCACACTCATAGACCTGCTGCCTACAATTTTGGTAATGCAGCCCAAGATACGCTCGTTTGTCTTTAAGAGGGGTTTTATTAAAGACATCTTCTGTAGTCCAGGGCCACGTTAAGATACATCACACAGGCTGGGAAAAAGCCATCATGATTGTGTGTATATTGTGTGTCATCTAGGTTGTCTTACCTTTTTTTTTTTTAATGGCTAATCCTTTCTGGCTAATATATTCACTGATAGTTGCCATTCATAACTATACGTTCCTGTCCACCCTAGAGCTGCAATGCTCAAATAAATTATCAAGTCAGGTCTTGCAAATTCCTCAGAGATTTTATAAGTTGATGTGTGGAAGGGAAAGAAGAACATGCAAAGAAAACTTTGTTACCGAAAGAGGTACTGATGTTCAGTACAGTCTAATATTTGGGTTTGTGTTTAGCCACAGGCTTTACAGTGGAATTTCTTGAGGTAGAATACTTGTGGAAGCCTTGTCCTTCAGAGAAGGTTAGAAGTCATGCTGCAAGTAGGGATATTTGTTATTACTCTGGGTTCTTTTCCTCAGTAGTAAGCTTATCTTTTATTTGCAATCTGCTTACTTAAATCCTTTTTTGGGTATATAGTATCACAGCCTTTCAGTCTTTGCTGTAATGGTTTGTATGCCCAGAAGATTTTGTGAGAACAGAAGGTTCAGTACTTTTACTAGCTGCAGGTTACTCTGAATAGCTCATGGAAAGCATATGTGATACCTGTCTCACACTGAATATGTTCACTCAGAAGACTAAATCATAAAATAATTTTAATTCATTATTTTTGCATTTAGTAACCAGCATAGCAAATATGGTAATTATGCTTATACCCATATGCTGGTTAATGGCTGTTCATTCTTGAAAGGGGATGCATTTTAATGAGTGCTAAAATAATTTGTGTGCATAGAGGAGTTTGAAAATTTGCCTAGCTCTTTGATAGCAAAAATATTCAATAAGCATTTGTGCTGGCTGAGGTAGAGTTAATTTTCTTAAAAAACACTGTGTTTTGGATTTGGCCTGGAAACAGAGCCAAGGCCTTTTCTGCCACTCCACCTCCCCACCAGGGAGTCTCCTAAGGAGCTGGGAGGGGACATAGTCAGGGCAGCTGACCCCGAGTGACCACAGGGGAATTCCAAACAATATGACATCACAATAAGTGTATGAAGCTAGAGGAGTCAGCGGGAAGGGAGGGAAGTCCAAGTCATGGCATTTATCTTCCTGAGTCACCATGGCGTGTGATGGAGCCCTGCTGTCCTGGGGATGGCTGGACACCTGCCCAGCCATGGGGAGTGGGGAAGGAGCTCCTTCTCTTTGCCTTGTTTGCATGCCTAGATGTTGCTTTACTTGTTAAACTGTCTTTATCTCAACCCATGAGCTCTCACTGTTAGTCTTCCAGTTCCCTCCCAGGGACAGGGGGAGCAGCTGTGTGAGTTTTAGATGCTGGGTTAAACCATGAGAACACTTTTTGTTGTTTTTTAATGTGAAATATACTTGGTTTATTGAGCTAGCTAAATCAACATAAGTGCTTTATTGAGTGACCCTAAGTTATTTTTATACATTATAAAATTAAGTTTGAGGTAAGAGTAATCTGTTTAATTGAAGAAAATGGCAACTTACATTTTTTCCTCATGGACAGCATAGCAGAATTGTTCTTCAATGTATTAATGGAATTACCTGCGTCTTAAAGTAAAAGGGAATCTATATATTTTATCCTGAGCTGAAATAATAAGACACATCAACTTTAAGGACTGGGATGTAAAAGTCTAAAATAAGCTATGCAGTAAACTTTTTTTTTTTTCGGAAGATGGCACAACTGATTTAAGAACTGCCTGTCTAAAGTAGAGACAATAACTTATCTATGGATTTATCCCAATTAAGAGGATTGGACTGTATTAATGTGATAACCCATTAGCACTCTTACATCATTTTATTTTTAAGGACAACTTTCTTTTTCCTGTAGGAAAATAATTTGCTTTCATTTCTTCTGGGGATGTTCAGTTGCATTTATCACACTCAGTATCAGATTTCACATGCTGTTCTTGAATCTAATTTAACATATATTTTAGTTAATGTAAATTCTAAATTTGCTGCCTATTCCCCTTCAGAATTTTCTTATGAGATATTATCTCCATGCAGGAAACAAATCAAGTTCAGTCCCTCTTTCACTGCATGCTTGTGCATTTTGTTTACCTGGAATAACACACTTTTTATGTGTGGCTTATACTCTAAATCATAACATCCTGGATTTTTTGGCTATTCCTAAATCCACGAAAAATTAATCTGCTCCTGAAAACATCTACCTGATATCTGCTTTGCTGAGTCAGTCTTTGGAGCAACCATAGCTGAGAATCCAATAAACCTTTTCAGGCTGTAAAAATTACTTTTCCCCTCATATGGGTACTTAACATATGAAAGTTGCTCGAGGCATGTCCTGAAGCAGTTGCTCAAAGAGAGCTGCTGTGTGTCAGTACTGTACTGGCATAAACTCCCTGCTCTCTTCCCACACATTTTCTGGTGTACAAGTAGGGCAGGAATGTGACACTGAATTCCCCCCAACCAAAAAAAAAATAAAATGAAGAGCCCGATTTATTTGTTGAAGATTATTGAATGTCATGCCTAAAGATATGCAGACCCCATCTGTCTCATATGCAAATGAGGAAAAAACCCCAGTGTCCTACCTTTTTTCTTCAGTGAGATAATATTAATTTGATATCATAGCTGTTTATTCTATTTTAATTTGCTCCCTCATCTTCACCAGTCTGGAAATATTAGTTTCTCACTGAAACCCCTCACATTCTGCTTTTTAAATGAATAGCATATAAAAAACAATATGCAACAGTGTCAAATTCACAAGAAGCTCTTCACATTTTCAGCCTCTATAAACTCTTATAGATTGAAAGTGATCTCCAGGGGATGTGTTTGAATAGAACTGCTCAAATTTAGATCGTTTGTTGGACTGTGCATCATTCACTTGTGTCTAAGTGTTATTCTTCTATTCCCTTTTGTGTTCTCTTTAAACACATTTCAGATATTTACTACATTAGAACCTAGCAAACAAACAGAAAGAGAAGGTTTGCAGTCTTTTCACTTGTGTGGTTATTTTTTTATTATTTCTATTTTTCATTTTTTTTAGTACATTAGACTCAAAACTGAATGTGCATGGAAATGGCTGCTTTCTCACTGGTTGTGCTCTTTCTGTCCAGCATGTTCACTGATTTCAGTCTCCAGCATAAGTTAGATGAACATAAAATTCCTTTCTGTCATTTTTTTCTCCTTCTTGGTATTATTGTCCTCAGGGAAATACAATCCTCTTTTTAAATAGCACTAAAAAATACAAATGAAGGAAAGAAATATGTGAATTCTTAATCTGCAGAAAACCATTGTAAATAACATGACAATACTTAGACCCAGGAAGTTGTTGCATAACATAAGATAAGTTCTGTTGAGGGTGATGGACCGCTGATCTAGATCGAAGATAATGATGTGGAAATGATTGTTCTGAGCAAAAAGGAAAACAGAAATGATTTATCCTACAGACATTATTTTGATTTTGTTGTTGTTAGAAAGCTGAAACTGACAGTTCACCTCAGAAAGGTATGTTTTTTTGCATTCCAATATTCCATCTAGATTTTTGACCTGCTTTGAGGATTATTAGGGGTGTTTTTCTTCCCCAGTCTTGCTCGATCCTCTTTTGGTTTTAGTTTTTTTATGGGTTTGGGCTGGGTATTTTTTTCCCTCAGATGTTTCAGTGGGAAATATTCTTCTTAGCATCTTCAATGTCCTGTAATGATATCATCCAGATGTTTGAGAGACTTCTACTCAAACTTAGTATCACTAAGGTGAAATTTCCTCACTGCCTTGCTTTGGCTTTCATAAATGTTAAGATTTGGGCCCGAGAGAGAGAAGAGGTCACCAAGAATTATTTGCTCAGAACCACATCCAGGTGGCTTTCAAGTATCTCCAAGCCCTGAAGCACTGGAGGATGGAAGACTACTCATCACGTATTTTTGAAACAATGAAAACAAAACCCACCAAAAATAAACTTATAAATTGATAACTGCCAAGATGAGCGTCATTAGCAAAATATATTCTTGTTCACTCTCCTTGTTATTTTCTGCTAGCTTCCAAAGCAACTGAAGTAGGTCAAAAAAATGCTGAAAGAATGCTAAGGAAAAAAACCAAAACAACCAATCCATGACTCGATAAATAGGCTGGAGGAAAAAAGTCACTTGAAAAATAAGTAAGAAAATGATAATGCTCCAGTATTATCAGATTCAAGAATTGTTGTCCTAGATTATATTCTGCTTTTCTCAGACAATGTGCAATTTTTAGTTTATTTTTCTTGTATAATTTTATGTTTAAGAAATAATGGAAAGAGCTAAATATCCCAAAGGTGAGTACATTTCAGTAGATATGTAGTGTGCTTTCATGGTTAAATCAGTTTGTAGGTTGTATGTAGAAAACTTTTTAATATAAATTTCCTCATTTGCATTCTTGGTTAAGTGTGCTGGCTAATGTTTCTATATTTATTAAGTTTTATTAGTTTTTGTTACGATTTACAACAGAGAAAAATCCTCTGACATAGGAATAGGTAGTGTTGTGTCCCTATGTGTAATCAGGGCTCAAGTTAATTAAAGAAAAATTAACAAAACCCCCCTAAAACTAGTAGATGTACATAAAGCCTTTCTGATATTGCCAGGATACTTAGCTGGAGAATGAAACTTTGAGCTAGGGATAGAGTAAAACACCTTTTGGTGAGAACTAACAGATGTTTAATTTGTTTCATTATTTTATGCAGACCTTTATATTCAGGACAACACACTATCCAAGCCTATCATGGAAGGACTAATCAGTAGTTATTTCACTGTGAGGTATTGATTATTTCGTAATAAGTGAACTTCTGGGTGTTTTGCTTTTTTTTTTTTTTTGTGGTTTTGTTCTGTTTTAAATTTGCTGTATGATTGGTATTAATATTGCTAAATGAAGAACCTGCTAACCCACAAACTGGTCACTTAACACTGAGATTTCCTTTTTCCTGCTTACCATAACTCCAGGCTCCCATCTCTAGATTTAAACAGTGCAATGATATTAGTTTAGCTCTCTATACTACCCAAATACTTTTAACAATCACAAGTGAAAAAAAAAAATTGTGACTGTATTAGTTTCCAGCATGCATGAAAACAAAAAAAATGCAAAATATTTTCAAGTGGGCCACATGCCTATACCAATTCTGTCCTTTCTGAGTGGGAAAGATTTGGAGAACTGTAATTAGTGAACTCTCAGCATACTTAATTTTCCCTTTGCAAAGATAAATACCAAACCAAGCAACAAACCAGCAAAACCCTCTCAAAATAGAAGACATTTTTCTCATTGCTGAATTAATTTTGTGTAATATTGCCACTCTGATGTATCTGTAGCCCTTATCTGAAATGTTTTAGGGGAGAGAAAAAGAGGCCAGCACAGTTAAAAATGAACTTAAACAGATAAATTGGGCACAACTGTGATGTACCGACAACTTTAAGTGGCTGATTACAGCTTGCTTGCCTAATAAGTGCAGCAGCTGTGCTAGGATAGAAAGAGGCTATGATGATGCTGCCACTATTAAAATAACAGTAAAGAAACTAGTTTTTCACTTGGATACTATTCTCAATTTCTACCTTATTCACTTCCCAAATAAGGGTTTATAACATTTGTATTACAATAGTGGCCAAGTGTACAGTTAAGAGGAGGATGAGTTTTTTAATGCACACTATAGAGCCCTGTTCAGTATTTTACATCCTACAGAAACAAAATTGCTAAATTAGACCAAGACACAGAGAACCCAGGTGACTTACACAATGTCAAACCAAAAGTCATCCCAGAATAAGGAATTCAGCTTCAATCTCTCATCCTTTGCCTTTACCTTAAGTATATCCAGCAATTGGCTTATCTCTAAAAGCTGGGTAAATTAAAGAGGTATTGTAAAGTTGCTAGACTCCCATTTGAATGATTTTTTTTCTTACATCTATCTATAACCTCAGTGTATTCCTTTTTTAAAAATAATTCATTTTCCCCCAGATCATTATATGAACCATTATCAGCATAGAAAGGCTCACGAGGTTACTGACAATAACAAAGAAGAACATGTGAGCTATGAAAGAAAACACTCCAGAGCTCAAACAAATTTCTCTTTCAAGCTTCTCAGGAGACATTAGAAACAATGGGAAAATATTATAGAAGTCTTATTTTAAGAGGTGTTGAACTACCACATCTGTTGGAGATCAGTGGGAGTTACAGATGCTGTGTGCCTCAGTACATCGAGCCAATAATTTGAAAGATAGTTCAATCATTATCATCTTTAAGATAATAACAATAAGGCAAATTATATCCTCCTTCCACTAGGCATTCCATTAACCAAAGAACATCATCTCTCTTAGGGTGCAATATTCAGAGGTGACATTACTTATGGCCAGAGTAGCAATTTAAATGGGAGGAAAGCCCCCAGATCCATCCTTCCACACAAAGGTTCAAATGTCAGAGGCTCCAGAGAGAAACTTCAGGCACATGACAGTATGTATGAACACTGACATTTAGAAGCACTTTGATCTTTTAAAACAGCAGCAGCTGAAACTTGGGCTGTCCACCTGGGCAATGTGTGTTGATGTTGAAGCATGAGTAAAAATGATGTCTGGCATGTTAAAGGTGGAGCTGCCTCGGAGCTGGAGCAGACTTTGTCTGAAAAACTTCTTGAAATCTGTTGCTGTTTTCCTTTGGGATCCCTTTATCTTTTGGCAGAACCAAACAATGGATGAATACATCTTCACCACCTCCCTGTTGAAAAGAGGTGAAGACTCTTCTATTGTAGCATTTCCAAAGTGGTTCACTTTGAACTCTTTTGTAGCTACTACACAGTATTTGCTTTGCATGACTTTTTGTTTTGTAGGTGCAAACGTCAGCATATTCAAGCTCTGAGGGATTTGTTTGGAGAGTTTTGAAAGACAGGATTTCTTTGTCACCTCTCTCTCCCCTTTCCTAGCAGAGTTAGATATTTGTGTGCATATCCTGCAGTTCTGTAGGGGGGAGAATATATTCTCATGATGTTGTAATAATTTTCCTTCCTCCTCATCACCCTTATCCTTGTGCTAGTTTTATCAGCAACAGCAAACTATTAAATAGCTTGATCACCAAAGGGCATGAAGAGCAATTTGTTATTAGTAGTTCTACAAGTACAAAGGTATTTTTACTTCAGATCTGCAATGCTCACTTGAATTTATCCTCTTAAACAGCTTCACAACAGTTTTCACCGTTTCTGCCATAATCTTTGTTTCCTTCCTACCAGTAACTTTTGGAGAGCAAAAGAAAGAGCAGTTGTAGAAGTACTCTCAAGTTTTCAACAGACTTATTATTTTGGAATTTAATGAAAAGAATATAAAGCTCAAATCCATGAAAGAACAGTGATAGAGCATGAGGCAGGAGGCTTGAGTAATCTGGTGGTAAAGGGAACCAAAGAGAAAGGCTGCTACTTGGCACACCAAAGTTCTGAAAAACTGCATTCTGCATAAACATTCTTTCCTGTGTCCCTCACCTATCCTTTCTCACTTGCTAAAGCCTAATTATTCTTTTAAAATGTCTGAAAAAAGGGAAGCTATAAAACATTATTGTGAGTAGAACAGAATGTATTCTGCTCTTGAGTTAAGAATTATCATCAGCAAAAGCACTTGTCACAGAATCAGGGTTAAGACCTTGGAAACCCATTCAGTAGGAGGGTTAAAAACTAGATGGCTGCTTGAAGCAGGTGCTCTTCTTAAAGAAAGCACTCTAGTCTACAAGTCCCTCTCCAGGCATTGAGAACATTTAGCCATTACCTCCAGTTAATATTCCCTTCTGTGATGAACATTTTTGCTGTTCATTTTTTTTTTGACATGTAAAATATAGTTTGAGTTTTGTTTGTTTAATGTTAAAAATATTTGTTTTGTTATTTGTCAGACATGTCTACAAGAATCATGGAGCCTGACATTGAGAAATTGATCTGTTTTTAGAGTGTGAAAGTTGAGGATTTCCATTCTGTACATATTTGAGTAACAAATTCTTACCACAAAAAGTCTTTGAGAAGTCTCATAAGGGAAAGTTGCCATGGAAACCAAAAAAAATTGTTCATTTTTATTCATGAGTTATAGTAAGGGAGGGATAGGCCTAATTAAAGCTGCTTCACTCCTATTTATCCACAAATATCTACATGAAAAAATCTTGCCTCAAGTGAAGTCCATTCCTCAAAAGCATACTGGTTTTCACTCCAAAGAAGTAGTCTGTAGTTTTCCACGACAGCAGTGAATACTAAATATTCAAAATTAATTGGCCTATCTTTTCTCTATATTTGGTGAAAAAAAATTAATCACTGTTGCCCATGAAACAGCATTTCTGAGTACACTATCAAGAATATATACCACATATGAGATAGTAAAATAGTTCATATAAATGAAAAGAATGAGACACAAGTACACTTCCTTTTTGTGCAAGTGTACATGTGGAAAATATCAGCCTGGGGTTGATGTGACTCGTGTTTCAAATTACTGAATAATTGATGCTGCCGTCTTCTGGTTTTATCTGAAGATTGCTTAAAGCTCTGCTGTTTCTATCTGTGTGAAAGGTGTTAGTTCCAGCTTTTGTCTTTGTCTTCTCCATATCTAGTCTGTTTTCTCTTTGTCCTCTCTAATCCATGTATGCATCAGCTCATTTTGTGTTGGGTAAATAATATTCGTATGGTTTAAGTGCTACATTGCACTATCAAATATTCCATTACAAATATGCATTGTTCTTCTACCTGAAGTTTGCACTGAGGTTTTTTTTCCCCTTCTGCTTCATGTTTTATTGTCTGATGGGCAGTAGGATTGTACATGTGGCCTTATTCTGCCACTTGGACATGCTGATAGTGATATTTTGTTCCTCAAAAAATCTCAGAGCTCAGCTACAGCTAAATCTGAGTACTGGTGCAGAATCTTGTTCCCATACTCATCTCCCTTAATTCTGTCAAAGAGAGCTTCCATTTCTCATTTCTGAATTAATTTATTTGAATATGCTGCAGTTCACAGTGGGACTCCAATGGGTTGTAAATTTGGTTTAAGACATAAAATTATATTGGGGCTTAATGGATTGCATGAGATTATTATTGCTATCTAGATAACACAACATCTTTTTTTTCCTGAGATGGCATTTGCCACCTACACTAAGCAGTAATTCTCTGAGATTTCCTTCAGATTATACACCTTTTTGAGACTTGAACACTATATGGAACAGCCAAGTCAATAATTTCCTGGCTATTGAGAGATTTTTTCATAAGACTCACAAAACTAGACATGTCAACAAGGCATTCAGCATTCACTCGAATTTGACCTAAAATATATCAAAGTTGGTTTGCAGAACCAGACATCACCTAAAAAAACCTTCTCACTTTTTTTTTCCAATTCTTTATTTTTTAAAAAAATCTGTCAGCTTTGTCCCACATAGAAACAGACAAAAAAGAAATACCAAATGTTCCTTGCATTATAGTCTGTTTAGAGTATAAGAATTTTTTTTTAATTGTATGGGGGATACATCTAAGGCTCTGGATTAATATAATTTGTATTGTGAGGTCTCTTTTTTCACCTTTGATAACTTGAGCTTCTACTGTCTCAGCCTGGGACTTAGGTTGTATTTCATATTCTGATGAGCTGACTTTCAGACTGACCTAATTCCTTAAAAATAAGAAAAGCAGAACAGATCACTGGGGCTTCTGTTTCTTTGCTATGAGCATAGCTTCACTTTTCAGGCAAAAATAAAGAGCCAGGAGTGCAGAGCTAGCCAAAATCACAATAGTTTTCAAGCATATCATCTAAAACTGCATATTCTTTGTAATATAAACGGCATAGATTATAATGTTTCAATTTTTTTACATTTACATAAGCCTATTTTAGTACAGCTTTCTGTTTCTGCACTATTTCTGCTCAATTGCTATGATATTTAGCAAAAAATACAATGTGCATTTTGACTTTTATGCAGGAATTATTATTATTAGTGTGATTGCTATTGAGTGGAATGTAAGTAATCCACAGGTGAATAAATGAAAGGGGAGGAGAAAAAAAAATCTCTCTTCATGAATCTGCATGGGTTTTGAAGCATCACTTGCATAACACCCACTAATATTTACAATACCTTGTATGTAATTGCACTGCAATCATGTTCTATTATAGGTAGAGTGCTTGCATATTTCTTTTTGCTCTCCTGTTGCTTTGCAGGCAAGCAAGATGAATGCTACTGCTTTTAGCTAGCATTTAGCCCCTAGAAATATCCAATACCAACATATAATTCTGGATCTTAACCTGAGTAGGTACATTCAGAATATTTCTGTACTGAGGGAAATTGAAATGGACACAATAACTAACTTCAGAAAACCAGAATTACAGTCAATGTTTAGTCAAGATGTAAAATAACAGAGGGAGTTTATTTCTTGAATAGCTTCTGTGGCTTCAGGGAGACTGCATGAAAAGTAAACAGTTGCTTTATTGAGAATTAGAAGTGTCTTCCTTCTTCCTGTCTCATCTACTAACTGGAAAACTGTGGGAATCTGACTTCAGTGAGCTTGATACCAAATCCACAGCAAAGAAAAATAGAGAAAATCAATTTGCAAGATTTTTTTTTTTAATTGCTATTGATGAAACATCATCAGCTAAATGAGCCTTAAGATGAGCTTCCTGTTTCTGGTCTAAGGCTAATTTGGAATTGTCCAATTGCATAAGTAACTTTCAAAGAAAAGAAGGGTAACTTTGTAGGTATGCCAGATGAAGCTGCAGTTAGTGCTCCATGTCTGTGCAGTACTGCTCAAGGGATAAAAGGGATGTGCACCCCTAGTTTTTAAACATTAAGAAAACACCATAAAGCATGTGTGTATTTATATCTCAACTACTCCAGAAGTAAACCAGGAAAACAACACAGCCCTCCTATTAACCAGGCAAAGATGATTTTATTAATTATCCAAATGTTAATTAGGTCTAGGAAAAATGAGTATGTATATTAAGCAATGTATATCTCACTGACTGTAAACTCAAACAACTTGAAATGAACTCTGCTGCACTATTGAAATCCAGTGTTAATTTAATAATTTTTTTTGCCCCTTGTCATAAGAAGTATTCATCAAAGGAACACATGATTCAGGAAATAATAACAGTGGTTCAGTGCCATATAGAAATTCATAGTTCTCCTCCATTTTATTCTTTCAAATTCTCTCCATTGCTTTCTCTTAACTATTATCTGGTTCTCTTCTATTTTCAATAATTTTTTCTACTTCTGTACTTCAGGTGCAAAGCTTCATAAGACTGATATGTTCTTTCACTTTTCCTAAGAGAGAACCTTTGGAATCTTATTCCATCTCTGGTAGCACTACAATGTGCTGAGTCATATTCTCCCTCCACCAAAGCACACACAAAGATGTTCAGATTAATCTCCCTTTTGCCTTGGTTAGCATGCCAGAGAATAGTTGAAATATATCTTAATTCAAACATTTCAAGAAAATTAATAAAAAATGATGGAAGTAGCTGCAGTAATTTAAAAAAAAAAAATCTCCATTCAAACAAAAGCAGTAATGCCCAAAACACATGCATCTCAAACAAACAGGGCATGTTTGTTACCTACAGCCACACCTGAGAATTCCTGCTCACAGCTGCATGGTGCACCTGCCTGAAAGCTCCCTGAGAAGGGCTCAGATCTCTGATAAGGACACTGGGTTTATCACAATCCAAATCATGTACAGCATGTACCTTATCTTATCCTAGGGTCCAGCCATGAGGATGAGACTCCAGTGCTTCCTCCCAGGAGACTGCAATTGTTTTTGCACAGCAGCTGAGCCCACGGGCAGCTGTGGCTCTGGGATCTTCTGAGGATCCTTCTAATGAATAGCAAATTCTCTTCATGCTGTATTTCTGTCACCAATCCCCTGCTTTGAACAAAACATTTTCAATTATTTAATCCAATCATTATCCCTTTGTTTTCCTCTTGCTGATTATTTCCTGCAGGTATTTTTGGGCAGTAGTCTCCCGGCAGGGTTGTTTGTTTCTTCATCTTACTTTTGGGTCATTAGCATCAATCATCTCTAGTCAATTCCCCTCCTTGCACTCATCATGATGAGTATAGGTTTTTATTTCTTTTAGCCTTAAAGTCCTTGTGAAATTTCCCTTATTCTCTTTACTGTTTTCCACATATTACTAAGCAAATGGAGTGATATCTTCATTCCTGCTGGTTCACAATTGAGTAGCTCTTTTTGCCATTAAAAGTCTCTTCTGCACAGGAGAGGGCAGTGTACATGGAATTACCTTTAAAGTCTCTTCTTGTTAGTATTAAGGGGATTTGGTGTATTTTTATTCTTTTTTTTTTTTAATCATTATTGTTAGTTTCTTTTTTCCAAAAGCTTTCAAAACTTAGTTGGGATTATGGAATCAGGCAGGTTCTGAGTAAAGTTGAGAGTTCTAGTTGCGCTCCTCAGTCTGCTGTAGTTGATGCTTGAATTGTCAGGTCTGCAATATGAAATGCCAATACTTCTTTGAAATCATACATTTCTGTAATTATTGTTTCATTCAGCTCACAGCAGCGTTGGGAGGACTTCATACTTCTCCTGAACAATACCTTTCGTGTTCAACCTTTAGCTGAGTGGCTGCATGTGAAGTAAGAGCATGATTGCATTAGCTGTCTGAACTCATGCACCCTTCTCTGTCTGAAAGACCTATTTTTTTCCCATTTCTGAATTCAGATTCCAGCAGGACAGATGGAAAAAGTTGAGGTTTTTTGGGTGTTGTTTGTTTGTTTGTTTGTTTGTTTGTTTGTTTTTTGAGTAGCTATATTATTTATTTCATTTCAGTCTTCCAGAAAATGAAAACTACCTTTAAATGCCTCAAATTTCTCAGGCACCATTTTTCTAAGGGAGGGGGGACAGGGGTGCAGAAAGAAAAAATATATAAACAAGTTAACAAGAAAAAAAATATTAAAAAACTCAAAAACAAAAACAACGACAAAAAACCCCCCAACAAAACAGGAAACAAACAAGGAAAAAAAAATCCAAACAAAAAGAAACAAAAAAACCCAATACACGATGAAACATTTCTTGACTAGGAATTCTGGGCAGGAAAGGAAGGGAATATTTCTCCAGTAGTTACTCTTGAAAATATTGTATAGAATTTAAAATGGGTAAAGAATGATATATGCAAAAGTACTTTTAAAGATCTGGGATTTTAACTTTGTTTTCCAAGGTTACAAAATCTTTTATCTCTTGCTGATGACCTCTAAGTCTTAACTGAATCTGTTAATCAAGCCTGGGATCTGAGTGAGACACGAGTCATCCAAGACATAAAGGTGGTCAATTCTTATTGCTTTCTATTCAATTTAAACATCTAAACATCCTTTGGTGCCTTGGGCATTTCTGAAACCAAGCAACTACCAAGTTTTCTTTTTGTAGAGTACTCCAAATGCACTTGGAACGAAATGGAATGGAATAACATAAATTCCATGTAAATGTCATAATACATTTGTTTCATATTATTTCCATCATAACATCCTAAAAGACTACAAATTTTATCATGATTTTTGAGATGCATGTTGAGGTTCTTTTACACAATATGGTGGTCAATAAGGATCTTACCACTAACTAAGGTTTGTTAAATCTTTCTTAGATACAAGGTTTGAAGACCTAATTAGTATATAATGCAGAGTTTGCTTGTTGATTGAGGGTTTTTTTTCCTATTCTGCATAAAGCAGAAGGAAGAAGTATGGTCTGGTAATTTAACTCAAAATGTAGTAGAGGAGAATAGCCCTGAAAATTGTCCCTTCCTCCCTTCCTTCAGTCACCTTCTGCATATCCTCTTCCAAAGCACAGATTGTTTCGTTAAATTTAAAATTATTGTCAAGGGAGGAAAAAACAAACCAGTGTAAAGAAATTTATAGCTTTAAAATAGTCAGGTTTCTTGTGTGATGGTAATCTACTGGAATGCCCAGAGCTATTAACAACAGGGAAACAGTCTCTGATTTACTGGTTTCTTTCCTAAGGGAGAAAATATTCAACTTGCTTTAACTCTAGCATCTGACAAAAAATACAGATTTTGTGTATCCTTTATACATATAGTATAGTTAGGTACACCGTGAAATAGAAATCAGCAGATATGTGGAAAATGGAAAAAGAATTTTTAAAAGCTTACTCTGAAACAACTTCTGATAGAAATGTGCAAATGGTACCATGACTTCTTTTTATGGTGTCAGAAAATGTTTTTCAGGTTGCGTCAGATAATAAAGCATAAAAATAAAAGTAATCCTTTACTCAGTGTTTTTATAGTACTTTATTGTCCTGGTAAGGAGAATATCCTTTAAAAAAAAAGCGCCACACATTTTCAAAAATATGCTATTGATAAAAAACCAGTAGAACAACGATAGGATACATATTCTGTAAATGTAAATCAAAGACATAAAAAATGATGTGTCAGTGTATTCAGAGATCAGACACAGCATAAAAAGGGCCTGGATCCACAAAACTCTTCTCATCTGGATGGTAGGGACTAAAAAATGATTTAATTTTACCCAGAATTTGGGCAGAGAGAATTTGACAAGAGTAGCAACAGAATTTAAATAGGCAAGAAAAATGTGGTTTTGAAGCTGAAATGAGGGGGTNAATTTGGGCAGAGAGAATTTGACAAGAGTAGTAACAGAATTTAAATAGCCAAGAAAAATGTGGTTTTGAAGCTGAAATGAGGGGTTACTGAACAATTTGTGCATCTCAAACCTCTACCTATTGGCTGTATGTTCTGATGTAAATTCAACTTTGAACAAAATACCAACTTTTCCCCCCCTTTTTTTCCTTTCACTCCTGTGCTCCTTTTATATAAAGACAGTAAAATCCTTTGCCTTTTTTAACTTGAGGGAATCATTCAAAGTCTCATTTCTAGATTTATTTTTCAAAGTAAATATCTAAAAATTTGTGTTTGGACAATATTGGAATAAACAATGAAAATAAAGCAGGTCAAATCTGACTTGATTTTTTGGTAATATTCAGCCTGTTTTCAATAAATGCTTTTTCTTCATGAGTGATGTGATTTTGATCTCAGAGTGTTAGGGAAGCAGGATAGAATGACATTTCAAATACCAAAAAGGCATTCAGCTCAAAATACTTGAGTTTTTTACTGCAACCTCCTGTGGCATCAGGAAGTATTGCTGTGTATTTTTTACAGTACACAGCTTCAGCTGATAATGCAGTTTCAATTTCAAATAATGCAAAAATCTATTAACTTGGTTTTTGTAGTGCAGTATAGTTTGTTGTTGGGTTTTTTTTTAGGGAATGAGGGGTTTTTTGTCCTCAAAATTCTCCTCCTCCAAATACATATTTATAAAGGGTGAACATTGTGTTCTCCCTAAGACAATTCTATGTTCTGTAAGAAAATTTCTGGGCCATTAGATACTTGACTTGATTCCATCTGCAAGGTTTCCAGTTTGCTATAAAGGATCCTCTCTGAGGAGTGGTGCTGCTTCTGCTCAGGAGATGACTGAATCCCCCAGGGCCAGCTGTAACTTCAGTGTTTGGGGTTGTGCTCCAGCTTGTTTCCCTCATTGCAGTATTTCCTGTTCTCGGTAATGCCCAGCAGGATTTACATCCTCAGCTGATTGCCAGAACATCTAACCTGGTTTATATTGACCCTTTAGTATTTTACACCCTGGAAGTGACAAAGTGCATTCCCGAACTTGAAAAAAGTTGATTGACTGGGGATTTTTCCTTACAAAAGGAACAAAAAGCCCCAGGTTTTCTACTTAGTGGTTTTCCCAACTTTGTGGTAAAATGCTTTTGCGTGTCTGGTTAAAACCACGTATTATAAGCAAGATTAAAAAAAACTGATTAACTTGACATTTCACTGACTGCTCTCTCTTGTACTTATGCTGTACAAGCCAAGTTCCACAGCTCAGTGAAAAAAGTGGAATCAGTTGAATTTCTTCCATGAGGAATACAGCAGGGGAAAAAAGAAAAGGTGGAGGATCATGGTTAGTTTATACTGATTTACCTAAGAGAAAAAAATCAATTATTATAACTGAGAACCCAGAGGAAAAGAAAACACAGTGATTAGGTGTCCCCTCTTTTTCTTTTAAATTTAATCATCTTTTGTGTATTGAATGGATCTCTTTTTTTTCCTTCCCTGAAGTGCTCTGATATATTGCAACTTATCAATGTGTAATAGCAGAAATCTTTTGAATATGCAAGCTGATAATGCTCTGCAACAAAGAATTTCTTAGTAGTTCTTGGTCTATTTACAGAATATATTGCAGAGGTTTGGAGTTTGGAATACTCCCTTAACAAGTTCCTCTTTTATAGCCCAGGTTCTTTTTATCTTTTAGCATTCTGTGCAACATCACTTGGTTTTGGCAAGGTGATTTCATCAGCATTTTTACTCATCTAAAACATTTCACAGCTTTCCTCTCTGTTTTGGTTTGTTGTATTCTCTATACTCTCACTTTAATGCATTGTTTTAGAAGGATCATCTCTTCAGATGTCAGCAAATTTAAAGCAAACAAACAAAAAAACCCAACAAAAAATAAAAGTACCTTTTCAGTTGGAAGACACAACATAAATAAAAGTAGCCAGTCGAGCTACCTTGTAGTGAAGGTTTCACACTTAAAAAAAAATCTGGATGATGACTTGGACTGTAAATAAAGACAAAATATAACTTTACCTCTGTGTCAGGCAAGACCTGAAAATACATAAGCTGAAAATCACTGAGTCATTCCTCAGGAGTTTTCAAGGGACTTTTTGGAAAAGGGAGGATAGTAGTGTTTGAGGTTTGGTGTGGGATTTTTGGCAGGGAAGATGGGTGAAAAATCGAGGTCAAAAAGATGCAAATCTATCGCAGAATTAATTTAAACATTAAAAACACTAATTCCCTTTCTGATTCGTATGAGTAAAGATTTCGGCAATGCTCAGTCTCCAAGAATATGCCAGAAAATAATTGAAAAATAGCCACTATATACAGTAAAGTCTAAGTAAACAGTAAAATAATATGGGGGTGAGGTGTACTATTATAGGACTGTAGCAGTGGTCTCACAACATTTTTGATCCTATACCTCTATCAGTAAAATATTTCTAAACACACACCCTGGGTTACATATATATATATATATATATATGCACACACACACATGCATTCTTAATTATTCATATATTATACATGTATCTAAATACATTAATTCTGTGTATTATAAACACAACTTGAAAATAGAAGTTTATAAGAGATGAGGTAAAGATTAAGAATATATTAATAATTCTATTAACAGTGCAAAAAACTTTAAAAAATATTTAATAATCAGTGTTGTAAACAATATGGTTTAATATGCTTAATTATTTTTTTGAATTCTGGTGTAACATCTTGCTGGAGCAATTTGGAGCTCTGTTTCTAAATTTTGATACTTTTTAATGACTGTCATAGCTGAGAAAAGATAGCTCAAAAATACATGGATGCATCATTTTTCTGTGCTTGTTAAATAATGACACTCATTTTTCAATCCCATTCATGAATTAATCAAGTTTTTTATAGAATTTCAGCTAGTAAATGTTTATCCACCCCAATGTGATTTAGTTTTCCTTGCAATTTAATTGAAAGGTACTGCATTTTTATATTTTTAACAAGTGGCTTCAAAACCCATTGACGCTTTTCTCTTTGAGAAATTTTAAATGTGCAGAAAATTCTGTTTCCAGGTTTTTTATATATACAAATATGAAAATTTTCATAAGTGACACATTCTTTTCAGCAATAAAATCCCTTAACAATGAAATTATTTCCAAACCTCACTTGTCAAAATGCTCTCTCCATAGGATGAAGTTCTTTGGAAAACCAGTTAATTTTTCTCTTATTGTTAAGACATCACCTTTACCTTGAAGGTACACATTAAGTCTGTTTATTTTTTTTTGAAAATATCTGCTGTGTAGCAACCTGCTGACAACCACTTGTCAGCACAGAAAAGCTCAGCAAATACAGAACACTTGTCCTTTTTAGAAGAAAAAATGAATAACTTATTTTTAATTTTGACAACTCTTTTAAGCACTTTGACGTGAGATGACCAGGAAACCACTGTGCAAAAGATTTTTATGGTCACTCCCCACCTCAATACAAATATTGTAAAGATTTTACTATTTAAATCTCTTTCTAAAATTCACCACACTGGTGGCATACTGTAGAATTTTGTGCACTTCTGGCTGCTATTTGTTTGCTGCAGCAGTTTCTCTAAAATTATGTGGTGAATGAATTCTATGGGTGGT
Source organism: Ploceus nigricollis (assembly GCA_013399945.1). Taxonomy (NCBI): domain Eukaryota; kingdom Metazoa; phylum Chordata; class Aves; order Passeriformes; family Ploceidae; genus Ploceus; species Ploceus nigricollis. Next base: position 597,581 of record VXBC01000188.1, on the reverse strand, counting down.
GCTCTCTCTGTAACCTTACTCTGGGAACCTTTTTTTATTCTAGTAAAAGCAGCCATTCCATCAGTGGTTTCACTTGCAAAGTTTTTCCATAGAATGTTATTTTTGTTAAAGAAGTCACCATTGAGAATATATTTTCTCCAGTATTTCTATCCTTTAGTGGCTCACGAAGCAATGGCTCTTAATGTACTTCAGTACTGAAACAGAATCTAGTAAATACCATAAACTGAGATGTGTTAGAAACGTGTGCACTTTCAGCCAGTTGTATAGCAAACCTATTTAAAAATTCAGCAATACTTTGCAACATATTTCACCAGTATATTCTGAAAAAAAGGAATGCTTTATAGTTTGTTGCCATATTGTTTTCTGTGTATTTCAGCCATTTCCACCACAGAAGATTTTTGCCTTTTGCTCTTAAGAAGAGGAGAAGAGGCCTCTGAACATTTATTATTAAATTTAGGGAAGTATGGGGTTAAATATCACGACTTTAGACTTTGTTGATTACATGTGATTAGATTGTCATCATTGTTTCCTTATAGAATGACTGAGAAAAATCTTGTCACCTACTAGGAGTAGGAGAAATGTCACGTCTGCCATTTTCTTGTTGTTTGCTTGTCATCACGTTGACATTATTTTCATTGTGAGAAATTTGTCCATTTTGTGAGAGTTGGTTTAGTTAAAGCAAGATAATGCAATCTGTATATCTGCTTAAACAAGGGCATGTGACCTGCAATGTGTCACATTATGCTGAGAGCAAACTAACAACTGAGGGCACCATTGTTAATTAACATTTTCCCTAGTTCAAGTTCCAAACTGGAAAGTGTGTTGGATCCTGTGGTAACAGAAAAAGGGTGAAGGTTTTTCAGTATTGTCAAGCCCAAACATTCAAAAGGTGCAGAAGAAGTGCCAGAACAGCAGACTTAAAAATAGCAATAAGCAGCTTACCTCTATTTTTTTTTTTTTTTGGTTTTGGGCTGCAAGGCTGACCTTGAGTCACAAATTTCCAAACTTGCTTCCTTACCTATGGGGATTAGAAGAATATATATATAAAACTATATAAATATATATAGATAGATAGATAGATATACACACTACATAAAAATATATTTATACACTACATAAATATATGTATACACATATATGTGTGTTTATGTGCGTGTGTGCATATATGTATATGCATATATGTGTGTATATCTATATCTATACATATATATATATTTATATATACATACATAGAGAGGTAGAGGGAAGGGAAGCATTCATAAAACACCTGTTTCAGAGACTTGAGGCTTTTCAGAAAATCAGACACCTTGAGACTCATGATAAAATCTTGATAGTTGTTAAGACTGCGTTTTGTTTCTTCATATGTGAGAGCGCAAAGAGTTTCTTTTCCCTCATGTGGAATCTGAGGAGATCCCTAATGGATCATGTCTTATGTAGTTATTTATACTCTGAACTTGCTGTGAATTGTGGTTCTGACAGCCCTCGTGCCTGTGCAGAATCCCAGGAGTGGTTTCCCTGTGAAAGAGGAGATGTGGGTGTGACTCTGGCCACCCCATCCCCTGCACTTTGTGGTGGTAGCCCATGGCCAGCCCACAGGCAGCGTGCACATGGTGTGTCTGGGGGTGCCTTGTAGCATATTTAGCTGCCCTGTTGGGTGCACAGGACACCTCATGCTCTGCAAAGCTCTCTCCAGTTGTGCCTGAGGTAGCATTTACAAGTGTCAGTCTCTTAAGGATGATGGGTCTGGTTTTAAAAGCAGCTTCAGAAGACTACATATGCTCTATCTGAGCACAGAGTTGCTTAGAGGAGGTCAGTACAGAATTTAGGATCTAAAATTCATTCAAAGCTGATTGTGAAAGCACTGTCAACACTGCCATTGTGCAGTGATATGGACTTATTTTAGTACTTTGCCCTTTTTCTAGTAACCCAGAAAGATATGTTATTAACTGTGAATATCTTTTTAAGGTTATATATGCAGCTGTAAGATTTGAACTTGAATGCTTTTAACTCATTGGTCTATATCTGAGGACTTTTTTTGTTAGTAGGGGAAAAAAATTCTAGATATAATGGTTTTAGAAAGGCCAATAGTCTATTGGAATTCTAAGGAGAAAGAGAGAGCTGAGATTCTTCAGTCTGGAGAACACTTAGAGGCATCTTAGCAATGTGAGTAAATATCTGACAGGAGTAAACTAATATGAGGGAGAGATTCTCTTCCCACTGACTCCCAGTGACAGAACAAGAGGCAATGGACACAATTTAATATGCATGAAATTCCATCTGAGCACAGAAAAACTGCAACTGGGAGGTTGGTCAAACAACCAGTTTGACCTAGGTCTAGTTGCCTAGAGAGGTGGTGGAGTCTCCATCCTTGAGGGTATTCAAAACTCAGCTGCGTGTCATCCTGGACACCCTGATCTATCTGATCCTGCTTGAGCAAAGGATTTTTGTATTAGGTGATTTCAAAAGGTCCTTTCCAACCTAAGTGATTCTGTAAATTATTCCTCTCTGCCACAGGTGAAATGTTAGAAGGCTGTCAGAGATTAAAATATTAGGTGATGAAACTCTGTAACGTCCCCCTGAAAAAAAATAAAAATCACTAGGAGTAAGAAATTAAGAAATGCTGAATTTTCACATTGCTGTTGTCTGGCTCTGATAACCCAGGTGGTCATCTGCAGTACAATTTTTTGGCAATCAATGGTAATACACTAATACTTGTGTGCCAAAACACAAGCATTTAAAGGTAAGTTTACCACACTTAAGCTATCCTGCTACACCAACTGAAGGTGAACAAGTCCTGAAGAATCTTTGTCAGAACATGGTAAACAGGGAGCACACATAATTTCTATTAATTGTTTTAATCTGGGATATGGAGGACTGACACATGCTGATTTCTTTAGGGAAAAAGGTATATCAGGAAAAAGTGATAAATGTGAGTAGTGAGCTATACAATGGTCCTTTTGCAGACAATATCACCATTTTACCTTTTGAGATACTTTGCAACCCTTTTTATCAACATGAATAATACATTGCAGTGATGAATTTCTCCTAGGCCGATTCACATTAGAAGAAACATTGTGGTGAGAGCAGATGCTGTAGTCATGATGGCACATTGAGAAATTGTCCATCAGATGGCATGGTAACAAACAGCTTTTGCAAACAATCCAAAATATATCTACAAAACAAAAACCATCCCACAGCCCACCTGCTCAGAAAATTCAAGGAAGAGCTTTCAATATGTCTTTTTAGAGATACCCTCCTAGGAAGATGTTGATGAACTGGGGAAAGTCTGCAACAGATTGTTTTATGGAGGAGGAAGATAGAAATATTGGTTGTTTCAGCACTCCGAGAAGTGGAATTATCCCAGCTTGCAAAACAATTCAGTCTTGGTTACTTAGCAGGCTTTAAAAATGTTTTAAAATATGTCTGTCATAGCTACTGATAATGAAACTATCAAGGACCATGTTATGTTATCCTGAGTCTTTTCCCTAACCCAGAATTTCCCTTAAACTTTTTTATGAGTTTCTATTTTCAAGGGAACTGATGTAATGTAGCATAAGTTTCTCTCACCTGTATTATTTGGTGTGTTCACTAATTTGGTCTGAAAGCTACTGTTTTGTTTTGCTGATGAGTGGTAGTAAGGGGAGAAAAATGCTTTGGGGTGGTGAAAATGTGGGTAACAAAAAGAGCACAATCAATACAAATTGAAAGTGTGTGTGGGAAGTGAGAAGCACTCACACTAAAATAAAAAGAATGGAAGCAAAAAATGAAACCTACTGCTCTCAAAGGGGAAAAAAAAAGGGGCAACATACTGAGGCATGAAAGGGCTGAAAAATAAATGTCAAGACAGAAGAAAAATTCAAATAAAAAAAACTGCAAACAGCACCCTTCCAGAATTGTAAGCTTACCAGAAGGTAGATATTTTAACAACAAAAAAAGAGCATCAAACACAAGGAGCCAAAAGAGTGTGTGCTGATACACACTGTAATGCTAGTGGGTCTGAGAGATACATGTGCCTTTTGTGACCTGAAGCAGCACTCTCACCTTCATTGCTTGAAGTCTGCCTCATTGTGTTTGGAATAAAAGTAGTCTGAAGGAAAGCTGGAGAAATAGACATATGCTGTAAGGTTTTATTTATTTATGACAGCAGAAGAAGATGATATTGCAGCTTGAATAACAACTCTACCTTTCATGCAGGGTAAGTAACACATTCAGCTGTTGGGATACAATACAGAACCATTGCAACATCTGAGCACTGTCACAGCCTTGAAACGCCCAGAAAGCTCCGTAGCGGCTTCTGAACCGTCTCTTACAAATGAATATTTCTTGAGGTGATGTTTCTTGGGGAAGGCTAAGAGTTTTATTTTAGAACAAAGAGAAACTTTCTCATGCTCTAAATAAGAGCTTTACTGGTGTGAGATTTTACTTTAGATTAAAAAATGCATTCATGAGGAACTTTAAAGGCAGTACATCAGCATTTGCCACATGGATGAACTCATGAGAATCATTTGCAAATTATATCAGATAATATTTAATGCGTGTCTTCAGAACTCCCTTGCTCTGCCTGTCACTTTATCTCCTCACTCTCCCTTCTTAAGGCTTTTTTTTTCCTTTTTTTCCTTTTTTTTTTTTTCTGCTCATGCAAGCTTCAGGGATTTATCATATTCCAAGGTGCAGCTGCAGACAGGTGCCAGCACAAGTAAGTAAGCACCATTTTCAACTCAGCTCTGCTAGAAGCTTTGTGAAGCTTTTTGCTTCAAATTGAAAGCACTGAACCCAACCACATATTTCAGGGGGGAAAGTGCATTTCAACCTGTGTTGGTTCTGGCTGGGATGGAGTTAATTTTCCCCATAGCAGCACTCATGGTGCTGTGTTTTGCTTTGGCAGCTGGAAAGGTGTTGATAACCCACCAATGTTTGTTGCTGCTGTTCTTTATTATGACGTTTGTGTTCCAGAACAACCACAAGAGTTGCCAAAGCCCAGCTTCCTGGGAAGTGGCTGGGCATACCTGCTGGTAGGATGTAGAGAATAAATACCTCAGGATGGTATCTTTAGTTAAACCCAAATTAAAAAGTTGGGATACATCATATTTGTATCCTACCTCTTGAACCTGAAAAAAAATAGCATGGGAAAGCAAGGTCTACTGGTTAACACAAAGGTTCAGCATTCTTATTTTCAATGCTTATATGTATACTTATATATGTATGTGTCTGCTGATACACGTGCTTAATACACACATTAAAAGGCATTAAAGAAAAACAGGGGAAATCCAAACCAGTAACAATAAAGTCTTACACTCTCTTCATATTTTCCTACATTACTATGGCTTCATTTAGCAAATGGGAGAAAATGGTGCAGTTATTAGATTTGTTTAAGCAAACAGTCGTCAATAAAATAGTACATTTACAAAAGACTTTCTTAAATAAAAATTTAGGAATCAAATGTGAGTCTTCATTTGAGATACATATTTTGCATTAATATATCTCCTTTGGCTAAATATCAAAGTAAATTTGAGCAAGGCTTGTGATCGCAGAAGCATCCAACCAATAATCTTTCATTTATCTATTGATGTTTCCATGATAACTGTTCTAAAGTATATAGAATGCAACTGAACTGGCAATTGATTTAACCTATTTATGTGCCTTGGTATGGTAAACAGACAGGTTAGCAGTTGTGTCAGGTTTCCTATATTCCTTAAATATATGATTTGTCCTTTAATTGCCTGCAAATAAGAGCTGTGAGGATCTATGAGGCCTTAGAAGAGATCTCTCATGAACATTTTGAAATAGGTATGTTGTGTGGAACATACCTATTTCATGTTAGACAAGGCTCAGAGTCAGTGTTTAAAAAATTTTGCTTCAAAAAGAAAATACATCCCATTGAAATTTCACTGCACTCTTAAAAAAAAATAAGTACTTGAAAGAATGGTCTGGAGTTGTTACCAGTTAGTCTGGTTTCCTGTGTGACAAAAGCTTTGCAATTGTATTCATCATTTCCTATGATAATTTCTTTATTAGCATGCTGTCTGTGTGGTGTCAAGTCAAATTAAGGATTTTTTAACATTTGTCTTGAGTTTTATAGAACTTCTGATTTAATCTATTTTCTGATTTCTATTGTATATTGGTTTGCAGCTTCTTCAGGCAAGTATATGGATTCCCTTCTGTCCATAGTAGCAAAACTTACAGAGATTTTAAAAAAAAAAAAATTATATATGTGTGTGTGTCTGCATTTTAAATATTTTAAATTTCAGGATTAGAAGAGTATAAAATCCCTAGATGTTCTTTTTGTTGGTTGGTTGGTTGGTTGGTTTTTTGGATTTTTGTTTTTTTTTTTTTTTGTTATTTTAGTTCAGTAACAAGTATACAGTGGCAAAGAAGTCCAGAACTAGCACCAACTACAGCTAATAGGGAAATTCTTGTTGCCAATAGTGAATTTCATTTGAGACTAACTGAGTGCCCTTCTGGGTATGTTCTGTGGATGGAGCAAAACTCTAAGTAGAAGGCTTCAGGTGCTAGAGTGGTTGGTATGGAAAGAATTGTAAAAGATCTCTCAGTTCAGCTATTTGTGCTGCCCTCAGTAAGAGTGATCAGAAAAACAATCTCACAAGAAATTGGGTGTTATTTTGTTTTGTTTTGGTTTTTCTTCTGACAGGAAAACAGAAATTATTTTCGTAAATATACAGCAATGCAAGCCACAAAACAGCAAATGAAATAAAACCATGAGTGAACTGCACACACAACATTCTGCAGGACAAATTATGTCTCAAATACAGATTAAATCAATTTCATGCACAATTTATTAGGGTTGTCACGGATGGCCTGCTCTAAGTCAGGGCCTAGGTGAATTGAGTTGTTCACCTAAAGCAGTATTTTGTGGTCCTTTAGAGTAGAAATGAATTACCATA
>VXBC01000188.1:563352-574254 GCA_013399945.1 Ploceus nigricollis | reverse complement strand
ATTTGAATGGATTTGGGTCTTTTTAATTAAAAAACCCAGGCAAGCAAAAACATAAGACCAATTCATAGCATATACCACAATTTCTGTAGCTGCCTCGTGCGCCTATATACCCTGACAGAGTTTTCACCAACAATAATTTAAAAAATGATAATATTGCCATTGTCCAGTATCATGCAAAAATAAAGTGACAGCTTTNATGAGAACCCCTGATCCAAAGATATCATCCTTCAGCTTCTCTAGGTTTTCTTAGGATTTTCTGGTAACTGAAAAGATTTTGGATTCTTCAGCTGAAAAGCACTTGCCAGAATGAGCCAGTGCTGCTTGCTCAGTCCTGTATGTTGTACATTAGGTTCCACTAAAAATTAAGAGGGTGACCAACAGGAAAAACCACTGAACCTTGTAATGGGTTTGTTTTAATTGCTTTTTCTTCTGCTGTACTTAATTTTTAGGAGATTTACGGATATACAGCTAGTCTGGCCATGGTTGTTTTAGATACTCCAATACACTTGTCAGTTTCAAGGAATTTTAAATTGGAATTTCTGGGTATGACTTTGGCTGTTGTCCAAGTGGGCAAAAAGAAGCTGTGCTCTAGCAGAAAGGTTCGTTTGAAGTAACAGACTAAAAATGCATCTGCAAATCAGTGCTTTATTCAGTATAAACAGAAAAACATAAAGATTTATGTTTGCAAAACTGAAAGTGGTCAGACAGCTCCAGCAACAGAATTAAGTAGTTGTAATCTTCCTCCAAAAGCTAGACATGATTTCTTTTTTTGGAAGTAAAAACCATAGAAAGTAGGCAAATCAGCAAGGGAATTTCCAGTCAGTTACTTGTTAAACATTTTTCAAGAAGAATGGTGTGAGCCCGTGTGGCATTTCTAATGCCTGTATTAGTTACTGGAAATATGAAATTGAAAAATCAGACAGGGCAAAACCCTCTTTTCCTCAGGACTAAAAGGGGAAATACTGCGAGACAGTAAACACTAATTCTTGGAGGAGAATGTTTCTGGACAAAGAACCAAACCCTAGGAATTACTGAGAAGAAGTTGTTCTAGAAAAAGGGTTATGCTAGTCCAAGACTTATCTGTAAGAGTCTTTTAAAATAATATGCTAAGGTCATCACACATTTTGTGTAATGAAACCACCACGATTTCTGTCAGACATAATCTTAGTAGGAGTAATTTGGAGAGAAATAAATTTTAATTGCATTTCCCTTTTTGCTCTGTGTCCCTTAAAAAAATTTAAAAGGGAAAAAATGTGATAGTTCAACGTTTTCTAGCTCATACATGCTATAAACTCTTTGGTACAGTCCCTCAATTGCATTGATTCTTCTCAGATAAAAGATTCTATCTTATCTTTTCAAGTTTTCTTGTTATGACCTCCTCTTCCTTAGAATGCACTTTCCTTCAAATTAGGACTTTATGTTGCCACTTGTCAGTAATTGAACCCAAAGCCAGAGTAGAAATTATTCAGATTTATATTGTGTATTGGACTAGACATTAGATTGTCACTCAGAGAAGCTCTGAAGTCAGCTCTGATCCATAGGGGTTTCATAGCAGTTTACCTCAGAAGACCTCAGAACCCAGGTGAGACAGCAGAATGCTGTGGAGCAGCAGGGATTCACTGACACTGAGATACCAGAGACACTCATTGAAGCTCACAAGGAAAATACAGAACCAGCAGCAGATGTATGGGCCATATCTGTATTCAGTTCTGACTGGAATAAAAAAAAATATTCTGTTATGCAGGTCCTTTGGCATTGATATCAGATGGATTTTTATTGGTATATTAGAGGTAAATGAATTTGTAACATCCATTATTTCTCATTGAATATGCAGGGAAGTGTTGAAGAAATGTTGTGTAATTTGAAATGTCTTGTAGAGAAAAGAAGTTATTGGTGGTGAAAGCTACCACATGTGGGACAGTGAAAGTAAATGTTGGTCTAGTGCACATCTGCCAATTATCTTTTCTATATTTTTTTCCTTTTAAAAATAATCTTCTTTTTTCACACTGTTGGTTGAGTTTTTAGTATTTTTTCTAATGATTTTCAGTTGGCAGGTGCATTGTCAAGAAAAAAAAATGTCCCTCATCAGGTGAAATTAAGAAACTTCCCTTTTGTGAAATACAGGAATTTCTCTTTCCTAGCCCCCAGCAGTTTCAGACTCAGGGAGAGAGCAGTGATGTCTACATCCCTTTGTGATAGCAGGATGGAGATTTCAGCAGGAGCCCAGACTTCTCCCAAGCAGAAGAAAATATATGCCAAATCTGAATTCTGGAGTCTGCAAGGATTCTGAGTTGGTGTTTTTCAGAGAGGAGCTCAGCAGAAGGTGGTAGCAGGTAAGAACTACTTTCACAGAAATTATATTGCATTTTTGAGAGGTATGGGCATAAGGCTCTCACAAGAAACCATAGGAATCTCTTCAGACCTGCAAATTTCACTGGGTTTTGAATGTCAGGTGATGGCAACTACACATACAACTTCACTTTATCTTCCTAAATTGCCTTTTCTATAGAGGATCTCAAGGTTGTTCACATGAAGTTAAGTACAGTGTTGTCAACTCTAAAAAATCCCATAAAATCTCCAGCTCCTTTCATTTTTGGGTGAAAGTTTCTGTATCACAGTCTTAATAATTTTATTTTTTTCTTTAGGTGCACAATTTTAGAGAGATGTAAAGGAAGTGGAAGAATAGATTTGCAGGGAGTTGCAGGCAGTTGTTTCAGGGTCTGGTTTTGTTTCTGTGTTCTGGAGGGATGAGGAGAATAGATAACAGAGAGAATTTTCAATTGAGGCAGTATCAAAGAGTATCTTCATAAACCTCATTCTGAATTAGTGATATAAAATGTGGCTGTCATATCTAGCAAGAAGGTAAGCCTTGCCTATTATTCCTCTAATCACCAAAGAACCTTTTCAATGTGAGAAAGTATTACTGCATTATTTATACTACTGTGTGTTGAACAACTTGTGTGGAACTACCATTCCATTTTTGTAACATCATGTTTCAGAGATGGTACCTTGCCAATAAAGCCTATGAGGTTTAAAGTGAATTAAAAGGTAAATTACACTTTGTTATGACAGAAAGAGAGCTCCATGGTATATGTTTTTGACCTTCCTATGTATGTTTGAAGTATAAATGATCATAAAGGATATATTGATCCGTATTATTTATACTTTCCTGCCTGGCATTTAAAATTTCAAAGCATGAACCTAATTTCATTGTGATAAATACAGACTTTGAGTAGCATAAATTAAACAACAACAGCCATTCAGTATATAAAAGTCCTTTTTAAAGACATAAAATCACTGATGAGTTAAAAATTAGAGTGATGACAGTTTTAGTTTTGAGATGATTCCTTCTGTATTGTTACTGTTTTTCTTGTGTTTCCTTCTGTTACTACAGTACTATATTTATTTCTCAAAACAGATATGCCAATTAGGGAAGATTTAGCCACCACTGAGCAAAAATCTACCCTACTGAGCTACAGTGGTATTTATGTTGTCATAATATATCAAATATGCATTTAAACAATTAGTAAAAATTGCAGTAAACATTTTCACTCTTTTGGCTTATTAGATGTAAATTAAGAATACACTGGAGTAGAAAAGCAAAATATATGGAAGTTAAGAGAATCACAAAATTTTGTTGTATATGAAAGCCATTCTCTTTGTCTTTTAAAAATAAGTTCTTAGAAACTAAAGCCTAGAAGAAGAGAGTTTGTAATGTACTAGAAAAAAGAGATATTAATTTCGATTTTTCTTCTGTATTTTGTGTACAATTTTTTTTTCCTGTTCAACCCATTAGACAAAAAGACAATAAAATGATACAAATCTGCTTCTTGAGGTCAGCCCATCAGATGAAAATTGAGCTCAGGGCATTAAGAGGAATTTCTAAGTATGTTTTTGTACATCCACTCAAATTATTGTTTTTGTGCTGAAGGTGGAAGTGACCAAGAGTACAGGTAAAAAAAGCAAGGTAAGACCAAACATGGGAGAGTTAAAAGTTTTCCATGCTGTTGGAGAACTGTGAGTGTATGATGGAGAGAACTGATGGAGAAATTTATATAAACTTAGGATTTTTCTTCCTTTTCTGAGTGCCTGCCCTTCTACAGGAATTTTCATCTTTTTCAATCTTACAGAGAAGTCGATCTCCTCTTTTCAGATGTTTAATGAATAATGGTTATTAACACCTACACAAGCTTATTGTACAGTGTAAGGTTTTCTTCTTTATCTTTTTCCTTGGGAAAGACTCACTTTGGAACCAGAGAATCTGTCCGCTGTTACCAGCAGAATTCTCTCATGGACCTGTGTGTGATAACTCTGTAATGGTTTAAGCCCAGCTGGCAACTAAGCCCCACATTCCCCCACCAGTGGGGAGTCAGAAGGGTGAAAGATAGAAAATTCATGTATTGAGATAAAGACATTTTAATAGGGAAAGCAAGGAATGGATTTACTGCTTTCCATGGTTGGGCAGGTGTTCAGCCATCTCCAGGAAAGCAGGGCTCCATCACACATAACAGTGACTTGGGAAGAAAAATCATTCCACATGTCCCCCCCTTCCTCCTTTTTTCCCCACTTTATATCCTGAGCATGATGTCATATGGTCTGAAATATTCCTGGAGTCAATTCTGGCCATCTGTCCTGGCTGTATCCTCTCCCAGCTCCTTGTGCCCCTCCAGCTCACTCACTGGTGGGGTGGTATGAGAGGCAGAAAAGGCCTTGGCTCTGCATAAGGCCTGTTCAGCAACAACACAAACATCTCTGTATTATCCACAGTCTTTTCAGTACAAACCCAAAACACAGCCCCATACCATCTACTGTGAAGCAATTTAACTCTACTCTAGCCAAAACCAGCACAAACACATAGAAGTGTTTGTCTGATGCTTCAGTAATTGCAGCTCTTAATCATTTTGCCCCCCCCTTCTTTTTAATACAGTGAGGAGGTAGCCTTAAAAAAAAAAAAAAGGCAGCCAACCAAAATCAACCCAAACAAATCAACACAAAACACAATCCCCAAAACAAGAACAAGAAACCTGGCCGAACATCCAGAGTCCTAGACCTTAATTAGAGAAACTTACAACAGAGCAGTTTAAAAGCACCTGTGCCTTGGTATGCTGGGTATATTTTTTTTAACAATTACAGTGTTAATTCTTAACAAAACAGCAGACATCTGGTCCACTGTGAACAAAGGATCACAGAAAAAAGCCAGATTGAAACAGACTATCTAGTCTTGGAGGTAATCTAAACCTGTTGCTTCTCAAGAAGTCAGGTTTAGAAGATCTCTCGTGTGTTATGGCAAATGAACAACTGCTCCACTCTCTGCTTTCTCTAGGACTTCTGTCAGAAAATTAATTTTTACTGTGGCTTATATAATAATCAGAGGAAGTTGAACTATGCATTTAAGAAATGTTGACATTTTAAATATGGTTATTTTCTTTCAATGAATAATTTCTGCAGATGTGGTAGCTATTTCTGACAATATGAACATGAGACTTCAACAAACGTCAGCTTATGAGTTTGTCATATACTCTTTAGGCATTTACTGTTCATGTTAGTCATGGCTTGATTTCTTTTTCTGTGCATAGTAGGTCTTAAATTGCTTCCAGGAATAAGAGATAGTATGTCTGTGCCTTCAAACCCTTGTGATTTCAGACGTAGGAAGGTACTCTGAAGTCTTTGACCACAGACAAACCTGTTCAGGTAAGGATACAGAGTGGGTTGACCCTGGCTGGACACCAGGCACCCACCAAAGTCTCTCACATTACCCCCTGCAACTGGAGAGGGAAGAGGAAATATAACAAAATGTTCATGAGTAGAGATAAGGACAGAGAGAGAGCACTCAGCAAATACTGTCATGGGCAAAACAGAATTAGAGATATTAATTGAATTTATTCAGAGCAGAATTGGAGCAGGATAATGAGAAGTAAAATAAGACCTTAAAAAACACTTTCCCCACCACCCCCTTCTTCCCAGCTCTACCTCCTCCCCTCCAACAGCACAGGGAGACAGGGAATGGGGGTTATGGTCTGTTCCCACTCATTGTTTCTACTGCTGCTCAGGGAGAGGAGTCCTTCCCTTGCTCCAGCGTGGAATCCCTCCCAGAGGAGATGGTTGTCCATGAACTTCTCCAATCTGAATCCCTCCCACAGGCAACAGTTCTCCACGGACTTCTGCAATGTGGGTCACCCTTCCAAGGGATCAGTCCTTCAGGCACAGCCTGTTCCAGCCTGGGTTCCCTACAGGGTCACAGGTCCTGCCATGGGTCTGTAGGTCCCTGTCACCAGCCTGCTCCAGCACATGACTCCCACAGGGTCAGAGCCTCATCTCAGACATCCCCTTGTTCTGGAGTGGGTCTCCTCCATGGGCTGTGGGTGGATCTCTGCATCCCTGTGCCCTCCCTGGGCTGCAGGGGCACAGCTGCCTCACCTCGGGCTCAGCAGGGGCTGCAGGGGAATCTCAGCTCCGGGGCCTGGAGCAGCTCCTGCTCCTCCTTCTGCATTGACCTTGGTGTCTGCAGGGCTGTTCCTCTCACACGTTCTCACCCTGCTCTTCTCTGGCCACAATCACATCTGAGCCAGACCTTTTATTTTTTTTTTTTTTTCCCTTCTTAAATGTGTTATCACAGAGGCATTACCACCATTTCTGATTGGCTCAGCCTTGGCCAGCAGCAGGTCCATCTTTGAGCATTGTCTCAGCTAGACATGGAGGAAGCTTCTGGCAACTAATCACAGCAACTACCCCTGTAGCACTCCCCCCTACCAAAACCTGGTCATGCAAACCCAATACAGGATATTAGTCAGCTATTACATTATAAGACCAGTTTGAGGAAGTTTCTGGAAAGAAATTGCTTCATGTGAAATTATTTGCTATTTTCCTTCTCATAAATGTTGATGATTAGCTTAAAAATATCACTGATGATTGCATAAAAACATGAAGGTTTTCAACATATGCAATATTCCCATATCTTTGGAAGCCTCATTGATGTTATAAGAAAAAAAAGTGCAATTAATATATTTTTTCATTTTTGATTCCATGTCCTTACATTAATGCAACATTGCTTTTATCCAGACTTCTTCGACTCACTTAGAATCTAAATAATATCCTCACTACCTCTGTATCATCCTGTCTACTATATGACTCAATCATTAGATTAAGATCTCCCTTCAAGGAGTAATAATGAAGACTACAGTAAAAAAGAAACGGTTCTGATCTGTCTTCAGCTTGCTTTCTCATGGTTTCTGTCTTAACATTTTCCATTGGCAGAGTTTTGAAAAGACTCAAGTGTTTATATTTTCTTCTGTCAAGACAGAGTAGATGAAAATGTTTTCTCTCAGACAAGCAGAGAGACATATTCAATTGGCCATTTCCCACTTAAAAGTAGAAAGGAAATTAAAAGAAGAACTGGAAACTGTATTTATTCAAGGTCTGGAATTGCCTAATAAGAAAAAACATTAGCTCAATATAGTGCATGTGCAGTGCATTCTAAATAATAGCTAATTCTATAACTTACCCAAGATGTTGTTAACAAAACATTTTTAAGCTCATTTTCTCTAAACTGCAGAGTGAAATATATGGGTATCTACATGTGCCAGCAAAATATATGTCTTGTCAGTGTCTCTATAGATTTTGCTCTCATTTTCAAAGTAATCAGCTAAGCGTTTGCCACACAAGGCAATTTGGGGAGCTTTATGTAGAAGTCCATGAAAAGGAGAAAAAGATTATATAATGAAATAAAAGTATTAGTAAAGCTCTGTGAAATACAGAATAGTAACCTCATCATGCCACATGCATCCTTCTGGCCCACACATTACTCAATATAATGGAAAAAGTCCAAAGAAATATTAACTGGGAAAAAAACAAAATTGAAAAACAGCCTGCAGCTGATGGCAGAGGTAGCTGTGGATGGCAGTGTATAGTTCATTCACCAGTGTCTTTGAAGGAAAGAGTAAAAGTGAAATTTTAGCACAGAGGTAATTGTCAAGGAGAAGAATAAATTGCTGTTAATGCAGAGCTGAAAATTTAGCCTCAATCTCTGAATTTTCTCTTTAATAGAAATGGAGTTAAATATGCATTTATGTCCCACTGAAAAAAATTCTAGGCTCTTGTTCTGATATCTTTGCTGTCTTGTCTTTGCTGTCCCCATTCCCTGTGTAATTGGGACTACAGATATGCTGCATGTTTTGAACTGAAGCCTCCCCAAGAGTCTGGTGACTTCTGCTTCCAAAAGCAAGGGCAAACTATAAAGGATATCCTCAGATCAAATGAATTTCTTCCCTACTGTATACTTTGAAAATGGCTAGGGGCTTCAATGGTCCTATGAATTTGTTCTAATGTTATATCTAAAAAACTAGGTTCTTCATTAGTATTCTCCATTTTGAATATTTCTCTCTTTTCCTTTTGGCCCCTCAAGGGTAAAAGAAAAAAAGAATATATTACTCGATCTTTTACCTTTCTATTGCTTTGGTGTTTTTTTTTTTTTCCCATGTCTTTCTTATGATGCAGATTTCTGCTGTGATATGTGTGTGCCAATATCAGGTAACTTGGTTATCAGCCATGTAATGACAACATGATTCTTTTCACACACCATTCACAGTAGTGTAACTCAAGATAGTTTATTTCTCCTCCTGTTTTATTGGGGAGATCACAATCATTTCTGTGTCATTTACCAGGTACCTCTGATCAGGTATATCCCAAGACTGATATGAAAATTATTATTTCCCTGTAATATTTTCCCTGTGAATGCTGCTTCTCCATTGTATTTGCTTTAAATCAGATTCAGCATCTGGCAGCTTTATTTTGTATTCTAGCTCAGACTGTAAATGTGGATAGAATTTATTTAATTGAAAATGAAGTTAATGATAGACGACTAAATTCTATCATATGTCCCTGAATGTTGAAATTATTTACTATTGCTAATGTAGACCATAAACCCAAATTCCTCTACAGTCATCAATTCTGGCTAGAAATTTATTCAGGGTGTCATCTTCACCTCTTCACTGCTTGATTAATATGCTCTCGTGTGGTATGTTTAAGGAATGTAGAATGGCTGAGTTGGTTGAGTCCTACGGGGTCTTTGCCTTTTCAATTCCTTCCATCTCTTTCAAATTCCAGAGCATTCTTGTGCCACATGCCTTTTGTTTGTTCAGAACCAAACTTCTCCTGCACAATCACTCAGGAAAGGTCTAATGCAGAGACTAAAATTCATAAAAGCCTCTGAGATTCTTGTTTGCCAAGCACAGGAAAAAACCCAAACCACTGGATGATCACTCAAACCACTCAGTACTTCTTTCCTCCTATTCTTCCCTCTTTACCATCCCATTCTCAGATCCTGTTTGAGTTATGAATAAATGTGTTTTAGAAACATGCTAGAGATTGATGTACAAATAAACAGCGTGAACATTTGCATGTTGCTTCTGGATACACCCTTTATGCTCTTCTATCATTTTACAGAAATGAGTGTGGTCTGACCCTTGAGAAATTAAAAGGACAGATTATGTGTGCCAGCGTGCAGAATGGATTATAATGACCTTTATCAACTGCAACAAAACAAAGAAATCTCTGAGAGGACAGAAAGAATAATCTGCTTAACCAACCTTCTGCAAGTTGTGATTTGCATCCTCTGAGCACATACATGCCTGTTCTTATCATGGATCTTTTTTTTCTTTTTCAGTTGAAGGAAATTTTAGTTCTCACTATGCACTCTTTCTCTTTGCAAGAACAAAGCTTTGCACAGTGGGCACTGTGGTAGATTATCTGGTGGGGTCTTTGCCATATTCACAGATCTTGAAAAGTGTGTAGGTATCTCTGGGTCCACAGAAAATGTATCTTTATCTCATTCATGAGTTGTCAACACTTTCTGTTTCTGTAATAAATATTCGGGTGCTCATCTTTGCAGCTTGTCCCAAGGTACAGCACAACCAGCAAATGTATTCTCAAGGTTCCACAGTGGATGCATTGCTCAGTGTTTCTTACAGGACTAGTAGCAGATCAATTAACAAGTGATTACCTGCTTTACATGGTTCTTTTTCGGGTCATTAACTTCTTGAGGAATGTTTAGGGAAAGTACTATCTCTTGCCTTTAAACTGCTAAAAAAACCTAGTCAATTACTATGTAAATCACTCATTCTAAGTAACTTGGTGTTACTGAAATTCTAATAGAGTTGCTCATTACTGGTTTTGACTCTCAGTAGTTGAATATAGAAACATGAAATGTACATAGAAATATGTTTTGCTCTGTATGACTTATTGTAAATAGTAAAAATTGCTGGCAAATGATTAGTCCTGCACTGAAATCATATGTTTTAACTTTAACTTTTTTTTTTCATTTTTTTTTCATTTACACTTACTCTCCTTTATTTAATACCTAAAGGAAAACATAAAAGATTTGGGTTAACAAATGCAATCTCCATATGTATGGGCGAGTCGCAGTAAATATCTAGATTTAAAAACATAAATGTGGACACATCCTGGCTTTTGGTCTGTTTCCTGGGGTTTTTTAGTTGTCTGATTTGGTTTCCCTTATAAGATCAAGACACCAACAGATGAATCTGAGTGATTCCATTTTGGATACATGATGCAAATAATTATGTGTAATTTTGATTACAGTGAGCTATGTGATCAACATGTTAGAAATCAGAGCATTTTAAAATACTTGAGTCTTGGCTACCAAAATAGTAGACTTTAACAATAAAAATTTAGAATTAAAAGGATGTTAAAGGAGACCACTACCATTAGTTAAAGTGTAACATACTTAGTGCATACATATGCTGCCAACACTCTCTTAAAACCTCAGATTAACTATCATTTTGATATCTTTGCCAAGCAATATATCTTTGATTGCAGTTAGGCTGTTACTGCTAATATTTCATTTCAATCACACTCATGGCAAATTAAACTGATTCTTCTTGCCAT
>VXBC01000188.1:450756-563306 GCA_013399945.1 Ploceus nigricollis | reverse complement strand
ATTCTTCTTGCCATACACCTGATAGAAATGGTGAAAGTACCTTGCCGCTTTCTGTGCATGTTTGTTTCCTTTTCAAAAACTGATGACTTCATCTTTCATTTTCAACCTTAAATTGTTTAAAATTTCCTCCTAGATTATGCCTTCTAAAATGCCATCAGTCTTGTTGCTTTTCCTTGGATTCTCTTCAGGGCATCTATTAGTTACTATTTATCACACACACACATACATATATAAAATTATATATATATATAAAATTATATATGTATATATATAATGATATCATGGTTTGGACTAGAATGAACAGTAACTGCTCTGGAAGGCACTCAGGAAAAATTAGGACCTGGTACTATCCATGGTGCTGAAAAAGGCTCACGTAACAGGGAATAATTTATACATAACCATCTACCACAGACCTGCAGTAAATTTTGGAATTCAGAGATAGTAGTAGCTCCTATAGATACTCTGAGTGTGATATATTGCAGCACAGGCATCTGGTTTGAAACAGTTATTGGTGGACTACAAACTAATTCTCTCTCCAAAACTCACCTTTTTGTGCCGCTTTACCATAAATTGCTCATGACCCAAAGGGACATTTTGTTCTTGTAGGTTTTGCAATGCCTGTTGTCTACTAAGCTAGAATTTCAATTAGCATGAGATGACATCTACAGCAAGAAAAAAACATCAAACATGATTTTTGAGTGCAATCCAAGAGTGATGGGTTTTATTAAAATAACTGCTTCTGCTCCTTGCTACCAAAGAATAAAACTAGATTGGTGGGAGGGGAGATGTTTTGTAATTATCTAGTTTGGTTTGTTGGTTTTTATTAAGAGGGGGTGAGGGTGGTTTTTTGTTTGTTTGTTTTGTTTAAAAAAAATACTTTGAATTATATGTTCGGTCCAGAATTCCAATGACCTGATTTTATTCCATAACAGATTCCTCTGTGAAATTCAGTGTGTCAGTTTATTCCCATGTCTTTTATTTTGGATAAATGTATAAGTGGGTATTTGTTAACATACCAAATACATTCAGACTTAAGCCTTGTCTTTAGAGGTAAAATCTAATTCAATGTATTTTTATTATTTGCTTTATGATTACCAGTATGGTATCTAAATTACTGTTTTTAGCATTTTTCATGTCAGATCCAATGGAAATTAATTAAGTTGTGCATATTGCTTGCACTTTAAGAAATTATGCACTGTGATAAATTATTGAGTGAAGAGCAGAAAATATAGCTGGCAAATCTTTTTTAGAATTCTATCTTTAGTAAATCACCTTTATTAAAATGCCAATGAAAACATGTCACTGTAAAGTGAAAATTGTTCTGTAGTAACTTGTAGCTGCAAAACACTGATGCAATCATTTGCATTTACATACTCATATCCTAAATGATGGGTTTCTGATAAAAACATAACTTAAACAAAGCCTCCAAAACACTTTGTCTTACCATGTGGTATGGCATAAAATTAATAACAGTGACTTTGCCAGGTAGAAAATCGCCACTTCAAAATGCAAAATAACTCCAAGCTATTGTGCAAGATAATGAAACCAGAACATTAAGGAATACAGCAATATGATGATCCCTTATAAATTACCACAGTTAGACCTGTTCTGCAAAGTATGAAGATTTTTGTCTATTTCTGTGGGACCAAAATTTAATTAAATTTGCCCTGAAAGAGGTGAAGTTAATCTGCTATATGTACATCCTTTGTAGATTTGTTGATTAAATGCCCACTCTGTTATAATGAAGGATAAGCTTATATGTGGTTGTAAACTGCAAATTAAATATGTACCAAATTAGATAATGGTGTAACTGTGTATTAGTTTGTCTTGAGGACACACGTTAAGTATTCCCCTTTGAAATGTTTCCTACCTATGTTGTTGAGATTTAGAAATTATATATCTAGTTTCAGAGCAATGAGCTTCTATTAGTTTTGTTTTGCTTATGCTACAGGTCACCTTGCATTCTTAACTTGTTACTTTGCATTTACAGAGAACAAAACATTTAAAGTATCATGAAGGCACTCGGGAAAAAAAAAAAAAACAAAACCACCAGCAGTTTAAATAGAAGCTTGAAAGCATCTGGAGATGGAAAAAGGATGAATATGTCAGGAAAGAAAAAAAAAAAGACGTGAAATAAGAGAATTACAATAGGGGAACTTTCTGGTCTCTGACCATTGCAAATTTTCCTATGCACTCACATAAATCATGGAGAAAGAAAGAAAGAAATATTCGACCAAAGAAAATTCCCCATTATATCACATGCACATCTTTGCTCTTTTCCTTTTCAAAGTAGGCTCAGAAAGAACAAAGGGCTTAGAACTGCTTCAATGATATTATGCCAGGGAGGTACTGTACTTGGGGTTCCATTTTTTCACCTCAAAGAGGATTTAATTCAGCTGTCAGAGAGAGCTTTTTAGTTTGTAGACAGAGTACGGAGAGGGAGAATTCTGT
Source organism: Ploceus nigricollis (assembly GCA_013399945.1). NCBI lineage: Eukaryota > Metazoa > Chordata > Aves > Passeriformes > Ploceidae > Ploceus > Ploceus nigricollis. Next base: position 560,855 of record VXBC01000188.1, on the reverse strand, counting down.
TTGTTCTTTAAAAATAGTCCAAAATATTCCAGTCTTTGTGAAAAATTCTTGAAGCTTGAATAGGAAATAAATTCAAAGTCAAAATCCCTATTAAGTTTCCCATGATGCTTGTTTCTTATTCCTCAGAGAGCAGTATATCACTGTTCTACTGAGGCTAAAAATAAGCTTCATAAAAAAGTGAGTGCTCACTTTATCGAAGGTTTTTTTTTTTGTTTTATCTGAATGTCAAACAGGTCTTAAAGTTATGCCAGGTCAGTTATTATTCTAATTTAATTTTTTTCACTGGCGCCATTATTTTTTGATCTATCTTAGGCTGAAGTTATGTACCTGGGCTGTGACAGACAGGTACAACAGGAATTTAACTGACCCAGTAATGCTTCCTCCTTTTCTAAAGCAGTGATAACACAAAGAGCACCAAGACAAACATCTTCCCATAAGTCCTTTTTCTTTGATAATTTAAAGAAAGACAGTCTATTATGCTTTCTAAAATAATGTTATGGTGGCCAAGAACCCTTGCTTAATTTTCCTATCTTCATCTTGCATATGGTGAGGAAAGAAGAATTTTTTGTACCATCCTGCTAGGAACTGTATATATGCATATAATTGAATATGGCTAGAGCTATACAAATACTGTATTTTTGGTTTTGTAAAGAAAGGCTAGATTTTAACCTGTGGCTTCCCTCTATTTGTGTTTCAAATTTTGTGGAAAAAAGGCATTTCAAGGACAAAAAAAAAAAAAAATTGAGGTAGATTTCAGCTTCTGATTTATATAAAAAAAGTGTTTTGTTATGTTACCAAAGGAAAATCTTTAAGGTCCTTGGGTCATCAGTTTGGTTTACAGCACTTCACAGTCGGCAATGACAAATTCAACTGAGTTCTCATTATGAAAACAGTTTTTAGGAAACATGATTTAACAGTAAACTTAAAAATGGTATCTGTGGGCTTGGAATTAGTGAAATACAAGCAATTTTCTATATGTACATTTCTATTTTTACTATGGTTAATGACACCATATCAGGATAAGCTCACTTTAACATCCTGCTTCCAGCTAAGATAGAGACTGAGCAACCCTTCACACATCACCATGTGACTAATATACAAGGAAGAGTCACAGTAAACTTTGTTACACTGCAGGTTTTACCTATTTTGGAAGGAATTAAATAGTTTCCTTATTTGTTCTGTCTCTCTATATTGTTTTAAAAAGAAAAATTGTCACATAAAAGATAGACTTTCTCTTTCTAGTTCCTGTGTAGGAACTAGAAGCAGGCACCAAGGCCATCAGTGGTGACAAGGAAGGTGTACCCAGCAGGGCATTTATAGCTTGGACTCAGTTGAGTGAACATGCTAAACTACATCCTTCACTGGTGTAAAAGGAATGCAGTTCCCACTGATGCTGAAAGAAATCATCTGAGAACCCCACGTCAGAATTATCTGAAATCCTGTAGGGGAAAAGATTAGGATATGACCCAGCACTTTCTTCATAACACAGGAACAATTTAATTCCAGGAATTCTTACTGTGCAATTTTGGAGTTGGAAATATTAAAGTGCTTTTTATTGTGTTTATACACAGTTTAAAAAAAATTGCAGTTTATTCTTTCCACTAGGGAATACTCACACATACATATATAACACAGATGTACATGTTATTTCAAGTCCAGCTCTAATCCTAGGTTTGTGATAATATTGGGGTAAGACTTTTATGTAATTATATTCAAATTAATGCATTATTACATTAATTTTACACTGGCTTAACTAAGTAATCTGGGCATCAGTCTACTAACGTTAATGTAAAGCAGAATAACTAATTTGATTTATTCCTAATAAGAGCTTGGTTCTATACCTTATTGCTGAATTTGTTGAGGGTTTTTTTTTCCTCTCCCAGAAGACAAAATTCTTGTTTGTTTGGAAGGGTTTTTTAACCTCTTGGCTGAGTGATACATTTCTGTTTATCAGCCACCTGCATCTCCTCAATGCATTCTGAGGCAAAAATCAAGGCATAAGAAAGTCCAATTTTAAATTCAATCAGTTCCCAAGTTGTCTGATGCAATGGTTTCCATTTCAACAGCTGTCTCTGTCTACTTCACCCACACGGAGGAACCAGCTTCCTCTGGAGATCTGAAAATGTACAGTTGGCAGCTAAAATTCAATTTAAGCCTGGCCAGGTACAATTTTATTGGCACTGGTCCCAGGTCTTGCAATTGACTTTTAACCCCCTCAGAGCTTTCCTTGTGTGCTTGATAGAGCTGTGCACTGTGTGACAAATTCAGTGAAGTCCAACTGCTGCCTTTTGTTGCTCCGTGCAGCAAAATATTTTGAGCTCATAAACCATCAGCTCTGCATTTGAGTGGCATTTGTAAGAAGCCTTCATGTTAATTATCCTCACAGAAAATAGCAAGTTATGTGTGCTGTTATAAGAACTGCTTTCTAAAAGCTACAGTGGAGAATACTGTTCACTTTCTCGAATCCCAGTGTTTCATGATCCCTGTTTTTTGACTTTGAAAATACTTTTTTTACATTATAAACAATTTTCGACACTTCCAGTTTCTCTGATAATTGCTCCCATAACTGAGCATTCAAAATGATTCACAGGAATAACAGGTTAAAGAGTTTATCCCTTAGCAGAAGAAAAGAGTAAAGGGATTCCTTTTGTCCCTAGAGTTTGTTGTTCTAATAGGTAGCAAATTCTGATAACTGTGGACTAATGTCAAGTAGTAAAAATTTCCTCTATCCCAAAGTCCTCCCTCATGTTAAGGCTGTGCTTTACTTGTTTTTAGGCACTTCAGCAAAAGAAGCAGCAAATAAAATGGAATTGAGAGCAAAACACTGGCCTTCAAAAATTCAAACTGGAAATATCACAGCAGAACAGAATTTTTATATTTTTATTCCATAGTCTTTGCAGTAGAGTTCAAAATAACCATTTTATCATAGTTCTGGGTACTAGAAACCACAAAATCATTAACTACAGTCATATGTTAATTTGATTCGTAAAAAAAAGGATTGGTCTGTGCATCATCTGTGACAGTAACCTTGTAGATTAAAGGGTAAAAATTTGACATAGGAGAAATCTTTAATGCCTACACATGGTGTTTAGTTCATCCTTTCACAGCAGGCTGCCAGCTAGCCACAGGTAATGCAAGCAATTTAAGCTCACAAAGGTGTTTAAGCTGCCCAAACCTATCTCTGCCCAGAGAGCTACTCCTCACATCCACCAGTATTCTGCAATGTGGAACAAGAAGGGAATAAAGCAACAGGAGGAAGTTACTAGCAGTAATTATTCATCACAGCCCTTCCCATTCCATCTTCTGTGATTTACAGATTGGGAACTGGCAGTTTTAAAGGTGGGAGAGAGGGGAAATCTCTTTTCTTAGGCGATGTTCACAGGTCTTTGCCTGCTTACTTCTCACTGCATAGTACTATTACCCTGGTGGTCTGAGGTACTTCATCAGATGAAAGAAAAGAGGGAGCTTTGAGTAACTAACTGAATTCCAGATCACTTGTTTTTCAAGAAAACAGTGGGCACAAATGTATAAAATATGAGTATCTGGGAATAAGTGAAATGAAAGAAGTTCTTTCAGATTATTTTTCACTGTGAAACCAAGGTCAAAGATTGAGGCTTTGATTTGAAGACCAAGCATGGCTGAGTCAGTTTGGATGAAACACAAGCATTAGGAGTTTGTATTGTTTCTCCCATTGCCTGTGGTTTTAACTGAAATATCAATAGAATCTGATCTCACTTTTTGTTCTTAACATTGCAAAAGACTATATTTTCTTAATCCTGTCTAGCACTGAAGAAGAAAGTGAGGAGTCTCTCTAGGTTTTGGGCTGGAGAAAATTAAATCTTAATCTTTGACCACCTCTGACTAATTTTCAATGAAACTGAGAGAGTTCAAATCAATGTTAGAAAGGATCTGAATTTACAGGCACTTGTTTTGCCCAAACATCCATATTTTCTGAACTTTTAAAATCTTTCCTGACAACAGTAAATGGGAGCAGAAACAGTGGTTTTTTTATTTTTAAATGGGAGAGGGGAAAAGAAATAGAGAAATTAGTTATATCAGTAAGTTTTTGAGAACTGGGAAGTTATATTTCTTGTCAGAGGAACTGTGGTTTAATTGAAACACAGCTCGGGGACCCAGCAGAAGTGGGTGCCATGAAGCCACAAACTTTTGTTAAGGAAGAAGGGATATGGAAATAGAGAGGAGTGAAGTCAGCTTTAACTGTTTATTTATGCAAACAGCAATCTCTTATATTGCTTGAGGTTAATTTCTCATTACTCATGATTCAGCAAATTCTTTGTGCAGTGCTTCACCACAGTGTTCTCGTTGAGACATTCAGTGATAAAAGCAAATTATATTTTCTAACATCAGGAATATTTTTCTGTTGTCTTGGGTTTTTCCATGCTATGAGTGTTTGCGAACAAACTTCACATCTAGAAAATGGCAATGGCCAGCCAAGGTTGTGACTGATAAAACCTAGGCTTAATGAAGTTCATTTGCTAAAATTGTCCTTCAGGATAATTGAGATACAGCACCTTGAGCAGTGGGCCATATCTACTGCATCAATTTGGAAATGGAATTCTGTTTGTATGGCAGTTGCTTTTAGATAATGTGTGCAATTGTCTATGAAGAGCAGTTAGATAATTCCTGTGAGTGACTCATTGGGTAGTTGCATTCAAATAAGTACTGTAATAAACCTTAAGATTGTTTTCTTCAGCAATTCATCAATAATTTACTGTATACAAAAAAGTCAGTACTGGTCTAGAAATTTCTACAGATAATTTTCCCATCTAAAACACTATCGCAATCATGCTAAAGGGTATATTGAGGTTGTTGGAATTTATGCATGCAGGTTCCATTTACAGTAATGTAGGTTAGGTGAATCATCATTGCCGGGTTGAGAAAGGTATGGGTAAACACACTGGTGTGTGTCTAGAACTTTGGGAGACTAACAAGAGAAAGAAGAAATTATTTAACTAAAAGAGGTATTACCTAAGCAGGAAAGTAGAAAGACTGAAACCATACGATCTTCATCTGTTGCCAAAAGAGGCTGTGAGATTTGTGTGTACTTACCAGTTTTAATAACAAGCTCTCTTACTGAGATATCAGTTACAAACCCTCAGTGATTGAGGAATGTTGTTTGGACGTATAAAAGGAGTTATTGCAGGTTCCAGGTAGAAATGCAATTGAAGAAATGAGCACAAATGCTGTGTATTTCATGGGCTGGCTGAAAGAGAAGGAGGTGGCTTCACACATTGGAACATTTTACTGCCAGAATTGGTATCACTAATTTCAAATGACCCAAGAGAAGACATACATGTTCAGGGAGAAAGAGAAGAACAATTCCCCAGGCAGAAAAGTATGGACAAGCAATAGGATTGACATTGCTCTGTTTTCAGTGACTTGTTTGCTGTACTTTGGTTCCATTTATTAGAATGATAAGTTTCTGTGAAACTGTATAGTTATGCACAGAGAGTGAATGTGTGTATTTGTTTTCAAAAGAGAAACTGGGTATATATGATGTGCTATGCAGAGACTTTCTCTGGTAATTTTCTCCTCAGAAACAATTACCAAATGATTTTGTTGCAACAATTTCCAATAGTCTTTATCATTTCATTGTCCACAGGTTCTTAACTATGGCATTGTACAGTACAGCATAGTGAAATTTATTCATAAAAGTGGCTCCAGTTTCCCCGTGATTATCATTGTCTTCAAAAGCAAAGGCTTCAAATTGTTCTAAAATATCAGCAGTAAATATTGTACTATTGAACTCACTGTGATTAAAGAGATTAGTATCATTGAGTACAGCAGTCATCTCTCTTAAAGTTTGAGTTTCACAAAAAATAATGAGAAGCCCTTGATCTCTCTTGCCCGGTGATATAGCCTGTGGGAATAAACAGAGCTAACTTTGTATGTTGAAAACAGGGAATAAAGTGTATTACTTCAGGCTGAAATGAATCTAGGGTTTGTGGTTGCATAGCCTTTTAAAATTTGGATATAGCTAATTGCAACACTGCCTGTAAACTCTATTAAATTCTTGTGGTCTCAACCTTATCTCCCGAGATATTGTGGCTGGCAGTTTGCCTGGGTTGCCTACAGAGTGAAAAAACAGAAATATTATGTGCAAGAAAATACAGAGGCTGTAACACAGACTATCACAGGCAATGTCTTCCATGTCATCCGAAAGTTTTATTAATTGTTCAAAATGTTACCTGAAATAACATTTTTCGCTGCACTGACTTTCCTGAGAAGGTTCTTTTTTACTGAAGCTAAACTTATTTTGCACTCCTGTGAAGTATAATGGCTTGCAATTCCTTTTGCTTACCCTGTCTACAGGGTATCCTGCCTCAGTGAATCCTGTGGAAGCTTATCAACCAGTGTGTGCCCCTTCAGAAGATTACCTCCATGAATATTTAAGGAAATAATTCTGTAGAGATCCATCACATTGTTACTGTTTTAAATATTCCTTTGTAAATAAACTTATGGGTCCCAGAGGAAGAAAGCATGCTCAATTACCTTCTAGAGTGCATTTTTACTAAATGCCAGGGTGAAGAAAATGATGGTCAAGAACAGACAAGACTTTTATTATAAACGGGTCTCAGTAGAATTTAATATGATTTTTAGCAGATTAAGCACTTATGGTTGCATTTTGCATTTGAGCACTTCAATTTCTGTGCATATTCTTTACATATATTTCCTCCCCTTCCTAATGGTGATCCAAACTACAGTTTTGGGTTTGGGGCTTTCATGTATTTTTCATTTTTCTCCGAAAACATTCTGTTCTGACAGTTCTGGTGCGCAGCGATTCACGAAGTTTTCTTATCCAATTCTCAGCTATCCATAGATATAACACATTTAGTCTTCTCCATCATTCTTTGCTCAGTCCCATTGAAGCTGCTGTCACTGCAACGTTTTACTTTCTTCTATCAAGGCAGGCATGAAATTTCCAGTGGAGCGAATGCGAATGCTAAGGCAGCTGCATGGGTCAGTAGGCAGATGGAAGGGGGGAGGGTTTGGGAAAGCTAAACAGTTTGCATCCTTCTCTAAAAGACAGCAAACCACAGGGCAGGGATCTGCAAGCTGATGATTTGACAGTGCAATGCCCTTTAGTTGTTTGACTGGATTTACAAGTTCTGTTTAGCTGACAGATATTTTGGCTAATACCCCTCCCTAGTTTTTTTTTCCTTTTGACTATCAGAAGTTCTGTTTAAAAATTTAAGCAAGCTCTTGTTGTACAGCAAAATAAACAGATTTCTCTTACAGATAGGAGACACTCTCTAAGATTTTTGTTTCTATGAATACCCCAGTGACTACAAAATATTGACCTAAACAAATACAGTTTACTGAGATTGCCAGTAAACAATCTGGAAAATAATTCAGAGGATGCAGCTTTATTTTGTTTGGAAACTGCTATTCCAAGCTTACAGCACACAGTCCAATATATTTTTCTCCTCTGTCTATATTTGTAATTAGTCACTCTCCTGACTAGAAATCAAATCATTAGCTTTTAAAGACACCAAATTAAATAAAACCATAGCTAAGTAAGAAAAGTGTGGAAATACAAAGGAATTTGCAGTAAGTGAAATTTTAGTGATTAAATATTTTTGAGTTTCTGAGGTAATTGTTAGTAAATATTTAGAGATTCTGAGGTAACATGGTTTTAAATATACCGTGTCTAAAATCCATGTGAGAATCAAAAGGTAACTGTTTTAAAATAATAGAATCAGTGGTCCTGGACAGAGATAGACAGAGACATTTGTAATGGTAATTACTATAATCAAGGGAAAGAAAAAGAACTTTTGCTGGGATCACATGTTGACTGTTCACTGAATTATGCCTTGAAATCATGTGCAAAAATAATTCTTTCATTGATCCAAAGTCTCCCCCTGAAGCTTTTGAGAATGGGCCAGCAGTACTGTGTATTGCCAGAAGTGGCCAGGGATGAAGCACTGAAAACACAAACTATCCATCCCCTCCCCACCAGTTTCTAGTGTAAATCTCAGGTATCTGCTGCTATCTGTGGGAATGTGGTTATGAATATCTCAAACTCCAAAACACTGAACAGCAGGAAGTGTGTGGGATGAACCACAGATGGAGAGGATAAAACCAAGAACATTGGCTGTCAAGAGGAAAGCAAACAGCAACTTTATTACATTTCAGGTGTCCTACATTCCAGCTCAGCCCAGCTAAATATTTCACCAGGTATGCCTGCATTAGCATAGGATTTGAAGTTCATCTCCTTACTGTCCTTCCTTCTGTGCACTGGTTTCATCACAGAGCAGCCTGATGGCATGCAAATGAGATTCCTTTTGGGTTAAGGTAAGCCAGAAGCCATGATCCAGGAATATGTCTATTTGCTCCAAGCATTAATGTGCATGAGCCTTCAAACTACAGTTATTCTGAACTAAAACTCCCCTATGCATGTCATAAATGTATTTCAGGTCCTTAAACAGCAACTTTTTTTTCTCTCAACAGACCCATTCCTATTTGTTCAGACATTGTCATTGAACCTTGGACTGTATGTCAGTAACAGGAAGGACAAGTTGACATAGTCATTCTCATGTCTAATTTCTGTGAATATATGAAGCATTCTATGAATTCACATAAAGCTTAGTGCAATAGAGAAGCTTCAAGGATTTAGGTTTTGACAGCAGTTACTGAGGTTAAGGGTGAGAGAGAGACTGAGAGGGTTTGCTTGCCAAAACTTTCTAGGTATCCTGGTTTTTTCTCTACTGCTGAATTTGAACAGTCCTTAAGATAATGTTAGCTGAAACACTGATGAAATGTGCTAAATATGCGCAGTGTAAAACCCTGCTTCTGCTAGACCTGTCTGGCTTGCATAATCCCAAATTCTCAGCAGCGCAACTGTGCACAACAGAAGCTGTTCATAATTAATGCCTGAAATCCCCCCTCACCACGCTGCTGCCCTGGCGGCTCCAAACCAAGCGCACGTGCGGTTCCAGAAGCCGAGTCCGATGTGCCCGGATCCAATGGCACGAGGAGCTGCTGGGATTGCTCTGCTTCCAGACCTCCTGCAAGGGCATTTGAGCTGCAGCTACTGATCACTTCTCAGAGCAGCAGCTGTAGATGCTGCAGGACTGTGTATACATTTCAAGGTTTTCTCTATGGGTGGGGGTGTCTGTGTGTACACTCCTGCACTGGAAGAGTATTTCAGTGATTAATAAATGAACTGATAAGACTGGGTCAATCTGTAGTGGAAAAAAAATAATTTATATGTTAACTACTCATAGGAAACCACAGACAGCAGTGTGAATGAGAAAGACTATCACGACTGTAAAAAGCAAAATATGTCTATGTTTAGATTTCTATCACAGGAGAATACTGCTGTCGTGGTGTAGTCATTTGGGCCCTTGGACCAGGAGAAATTTATCAGACTTAAGAAGCCTGATTAATGAAACATGGTAGATATGCTGATTCCCCTAACTGAAACCAACTTTAACCCTTTTCATCTTTATAATATGTTTTTTATTAGTAATTAAAGAGCCTAAATGGTGCCTCAGCAGCTGCAACTCTGCAGCACAGGCACATAATTACTAACAAAAGCTTTGGTATTGACAAAATGACTTAGGGATAACAATATTTGTTACCTGTGTCCAAAAATATTCCATATCTATGTCTATAATCCCTGCCTATATATATTTATCCAGAATCCATTCATCCATTCTTTTTATCATAGCATACTGAATAAAGGTCCTTTTCAGCTGTGAATGCAAGAGAAAATTGATGCAAAGCTTCAAAATCCACTGTACAATTTAGAAGAGCTGTCTGATTAAATGACAGATTAAAACTGAAATCAAAATATAATTACTAGGCCTTCATTTTCCATTCAATATATACTGTTGGTGTCAGATACCCCATTTAGAAAATAAGTCAAGGACACAAGCTGTTTTTTCCTCTGTATAATTACTGTTCTGATATCAGGTCTCAAACAGATTTAGTCAGAAGAAAAGCTCCAAGTAATGAAACTGTTTTCCTCCTTCACATAACAGCTCTGAGTACAATGTATCCTAAGTGCACATATTCTGAACTTCTTTGGGCAACGATATTGCTAAGGGTGTAGGAGCTAAATGCCTTAACCTGTCATCTTCCTCTGTTGTATGCAGCAGAACTCAGGGGAGACAAATAAGAATCAGCGTGTAATAGGTCTAGAAGAGAAATCTCTGCAATAAGTGTCTGTTAAAAATTTGTTCTGTTATTTAGTAATATGCCTGTAAGTGCTCATCATCTCAGTTATAATGAAAAGTAAATAGAGGAATAAAAAATTAGGATAGTTTGGTCATGATTATAAAATGTTGCTTGTTTAGATAACAAAATAACAAGGATTATTACCATGCACTATTGCACACAAAAAACCACTACATCAGAGCTATAATTCTATTAATAAACTAAAATTATGGCTAAATTACCTCAGCTATGATATTTTTAAAAAATACAATGCTATTTCACCACATACATTTGATATTTTGTAGTTGGTATCATGAATTACGAGCCAGCTATTCAATATTTCACCAGAAAAAATAGGGGTGGAAAATGCTGACAATTCACTTAAGTACTTAATAATTTATATGCTGTTAATTACTTTGACTCGGATTGCTACATGTTTTAACAACAATAAGTAAACCATCTGCTGATGACACAGAGAAAGAACTTGAAATTTTATTAATTAAAATGTTTCTGATTATATGAGCTTAGAGTCTTTATCTGCAAGTTTGTGCACCTTCAGCAAGGGCCAGTCTTTGGATGTGTTCTTTCTCAGGATTTCTTCCTAGGGAAAGGAGGGGGACTAGAAGAATATATTACTTGCACACACAGAAATGGTAAAGGGACAGAGAAGCAGAAAGATTGCTGTATGACTCTAGATTGAACCCTATGGATCATTCTAGAATGTTAGAGTGGCCTAGGTGTTAACATAATTCATGCACTAAACTTTAAATTAACTACAGGTAGTGACAAGCACCTGTGTTCTGGGTTTGTCAGGGTCAGTGAGATTTTATATACTCCCAAAATTATGTTTCTTGATAATATGATAATTCTGGGCTTCTTTATAATTCCATGGTCTAAGTAGTGGACCTTAATAGTTTAAGTGATTGATGTCATCAAAATTATCATGGGGAACAGAAAAATTCTCCTTCTTACTGGACCTTTTCTTAGTGACTTAAAAAAAATTGGCAAAAGAGAACTGGTGACAATGCCAATGTGTCTTTGAAGAAATCTGAATAAGAGTGTAGATCCTTCCACAGAAACTTTCTTACTTCTATGGATCAAAAAGAATGATGGGGTGATCAAGGGGCATGTTTGAGTATGGGTGCACATGTGAATGTGGCCACAGGCTCTGGAAAAAAGTTTTTGGGGTTTACATCCTTCTCCATAATGACACCAGAAATGAACTTGTCATTTAGCTCCCATTAATATTGACAGTAATATTTACATTCAGTAGAGAGGCCAGAGAAATTATTAATCTCCTATTCTATAGAAAACATCTGTTTCGTGAGAAAGGCAGCTGTCCTTGCTGACAAACAGAAGCAGCATTTTAGTACCAAAAGCACAAGCCAAGGAAGTCAACCCCAAGCTGCAGCCACAAGAGGAAAAATACATATTCTTTAATGTCTCAGGCTGCAGAACATAAGCCTCCCAGACCAGTATCCAGTCAGAGGCCACTGGGAGAGCCAAATACTTCAGCTTTCTTGTCATTTACTTAATCCTTTAATTTTCTGGCTACATACTATTAATAGAAAAAATATATATATGTGTTATATATATTTGTGTATATATATACATATGTTATAATTGTTTCTTAATTAATTGAGCAGCTAAACCTAACTATTCAGAAATTTTATACCTTAGTATCTTCCATGACAAATTTTTTATGACCACAAATAGTTTCAAATAATATTTATTGACTGGCCCCCATAAATAATATTAGAATTTTGAGAGATATTGTATTTATTTTTTTATAAATATATGGTTTTATTTGCCATTTGAATGATTATACCTATTTAGGCTCTGCAGGAAGTAGGACAGGAGGGAAGAAAACTGTCTTACAGAACATAAGTGTGCTGCTCAATAGCTAAAGGCTAAGGAAAGTTTTGATAACGTTGAATGCCAATTCACTCAGTAGGAGTCAGGTACTTCAATGCCACAATCTGTAAATAAATAAATAAATCATGCTAAAACTTTTTCTTCTTCTTCTTTAGGAAGAGCTGACAGGAAATACACACACTTAAATATTCAGGTTGCCATATGTCTGTTTATGGGAGGTAGGCAAAATTTAGAGGCTTCAAACAGTTCATGCTGGAAGCAGATCAACACTCTGCTCGCCTTTGTTATCACAGGGATAGTTTAGAAACGGGCTGACAGTTTTGTGCTTGATAGATACCTTTGGTTACACACACAAACCAGAGCTTTTCTAGAGGAATTTTGGGGCAGTTTGAATGTCAATGGTGGGATCATCACTTTTCTGTAGCCCATGAAAGGTGTAGGAATCCTGTTCATGACTTGAATGTAGTCGGCTCATATTTTCTTTGAAAAGGGGAAGAACGAATTACACACAAGCAGTTCTTTTCCTGACAGATCTTCAGCACTGATGTCTTCTTTTTCCTACACACAGACAAGAAGCCCCTCTCTCCCTTTGGTGCAAGGCCTTATCAGTGTAAACACTCTCCTGATAAGTGCTGACATATAAACCTGTGTTAATAATGTTGCCCCATGTTGCCCATCCTCAAGCCTCAAATAAAGTGTATTTTTTTTCCTTCCTCCATCATGTTTTCTTGGAGGCTTATTTATTGGACAACTAGCTAAAATTAAACATGTTAAGGAGATTGGCCCCTCAGTAAAGTTGTATTTTATTCCCGTAAAAACTCGGGCATCGAGTTCATGCCAAAATGCTGGTTCAGATAAAATCTTGTAGTTTTATGTTAAAGCTGAGGGTAAAACTTGATTGCCTGTAATCCTCAAATTAAAGTAAAACTGCCTTATCTTCACTAGGTTTCTACCATAGGAGGATTTAATGTAATACATTTTTTTCCTAATTTGGCAGTGGAACCATTTTTAAGGTGATGATTAGTGTGTGGCCTCATATTTCTCTAGTTTGAAGAAGCTAGTTCAGTTGAAAACATGCACTTTTTTTCACTTTTACTCAAGGTAAAGCACAAAGGATTTGCCTGGGACCAGCCAGTTGGTAGGTAGAACTGAACTGGAGTTGTAGTCAGAAGAAATGATCTGGGTGGGTTTGCTGTATTTTTCACCATGATAGTAAGTACCTTAATTTAATTGGAAAGCATTAAATAATTGATTTGTGTTTTGCAGTACAGAGTTTGTCAGCACAGTTGCAGATTATAAGAGCCCCACTGTGTTGCTTGATAAATCGTTGTCTGCTAGGATTCAGAATAAACTGATTTAAAACCTGCCTCAGTCAAAAAGCATAACAACTTTGTGTCTGTGGATTTTAGTGTAGATGAAAGACTTATAAATATAAATCGGGTTTTTTTCTGGTCTTCCAAGAAGTAATATATTCAAAAAATGCACAAAAAATGAATCCTATAATAAAAGCAAACTGATCTTTAAAAAAATTTAAACACCTACTCAGAACAGAAATATTTCTCTCCAGATTAGATGGTGTTATTTGCTATTCTTGCTTGAGCTAGTTGCAAGAAAACTGTCCCTCATAGCAGTCCTTTATTATTTATACAAAATCAGGAAGGAAATCATCATACTCCAGTATCATTGCAATAGGAATTTATATTACCTAGTTATAGATAGACTTTTTTCAGTACATTAGAATAGAGAAACACCTTCTCATGTGTTTGAATGACTATTTAAAATGCTATATAACTCCAAGGTTTGGAAGAAAATGCACGTAGGTTTTTCTTTTCTATTTTCTCAGTCTCATTGCCTCCTCATTCTTTCATTTTAAAAATCACTTTATTCATATAAGTTGCCAAAAGAATTTAAAGAAAGTTTGGATAAATTGTGTGGAGTTAGTAGAATTGTGTGTATTTGTGTTTGCGTGCAAATTTCATGCTCCTTAAAGGATTCATAGAAAAATTCAGGGCTGCTAATTCCCATGGAAGTGTCAGACAATAAGGACATGGCATTTTAGTTGTTTTCTTAATTCATTCTGGTCATGGGACCACAGAGTCATTACAAAATATGATAGCATCAATATGTTGTTTTGTTCAAGTAGCTCCATTTTAGAATACATATAAAAAATTCTAGGTACATCAGCTAAAACTGAACAAACTATATAAGAAAATTCTGTTCACTGAATTCTCAACAAAAACTGAAATTAATAAAAGTATCCCCTGGGAGATAGGTTTTTTTGTGCAATTTCTTGTCTCTGGGTGTTTCAACTTATTAAAAGTAATTATTTCAGATTTTCCTTCTTTCTGTAGATCTGTGCTGTAGAATATACACCAACACAGTATTTTCTGGTTTAAATAATATTTATTTTCAGTGGGTGAAGGAGGGAATCTGACTTTTTTGTACTAAATATTACTTTTTTTTTCATCCTTTACTGAGTGTTCCTTTTTTTTTTATGCCGAAGATCAGCACAGAATTTTCTTTTTTACATTTCTAGATGCTTTTAAAGTCAGCCAATCTGTTATCTCCAGTTGACCAAGCCAGACATATTTCAGTAGGAAATAAAAACCAAAATCAAAAAGCTGTTCAATATGCACATATCAGAATTTTCTTTAAGCAAAATAATGAAAAGAGGGTCTGTAATATTGGCATTGTTGCAAACAAATACCATGGAGATAATTCTTTCTGTTTGACACTAAAATTGCTAAAGTTAATGAAGACATTTGAAAATAATTGAGCATTAATTATATTTTCTCTTCTAATTTAAAAATAATGTAAACTACATCATTGTTTCATTTTCAGCATGATAGATCTTTAAGCAATCAACCCAAATTTTGGTTTTTACAGAACTGTTCAAACATGTTGAAGATGGGATTTGCCCCTCTGGTTCTGACCTATTGTAAAAGGCAAGATATAAGAGATGGTTTGAGGATTCCCCTGCCCCATCCCACCTGTGGGATCTAAGGAAGGTATGGCTGGAATTGCTGCCAAGGATGTGTGGAACAGCCAGAATTCATCTCACCTGGGTTTGTCTGAGGGGTCCAACCCACCCCCCCCAGGAAACACAGGGATTTACACTACTGTGATGTCACTGCTACAACAACCTCACAGCAGAAACATCAAAATCAAGGTAAATTTCTTTTAAATAGGACAAAATTCTGCAGTTTTGCACAAAAGTTCCTCTGTTCTGGACCTCATCTGCTGTTTTTCTTTATTGGTCTTAGTTACTGCAAGTCTGTCTTAACTACTGAAATAATTTTCTGATGAAGGACATAAAGCAGTGCAGGCACTCTGATAGCCCTGAGCCAGACTGAAAAGATTTAACCACCACTGAATTAGTATCCTGAAAAAAAAAGCAGTTCTGATTCCTACAATGACAGGATATCTCTGTAACACTGGTGTCTGATGTGGCTGTGGCCTTGTAATGCTGTACATTGCATTCCTGATTGCCAATCTGTGGTTAATTCCATCCAGTAGGGCAGTGTTGTTCAGATCTGCATTTCTCAGCCTCAGAGTCAACTTTAAATTCTGTGTGCCTTTTGCTTTTGTTTTCTTTTCTTTTCGAACTGTTTGAAACAATGTGAGGACTGTGCTGCAGCTCAGCAGAGTGTTGTTTGATAGCACAAAGCTCAGCATGTGTCATATGTGCTCAAGGGTTGTATGATGGCATATGGAAGTACTTGAAATTGTAGAACTTGATCAGACAGTTTCTGAGGGTTATGTGTTGTGGAAAGAGCCAAGCCTGGAACAGTTTCATTGCCTTGTCCATTTAGCAGCTCCTAGGGTGAGGAATCTTGGATAGATGTTTGGATTTTGTTAACAAGTAGACAAAATAGCAAAGGGTATGTATACAACTAACACATGGTGTGGGTGATGACAGATTGAGGCCTGGGAGTAACTAGACATCAACTACAGAACAGCTGTGGGTCAGCTTGTCCCTCTCAGTGTTCCTGCACCCTTTATTTCAGATGATTTTCAGTTGTCAACTATTCTCTCATGCTTTCTGCACCAGCTGCTAAAGCAACACAGATTTCCAAAGCCCACTGGCCCACGTGGAAGTGTAAAACTGCGTAACTCTCATTAGTGTTCTTGAAAAGCTCGGCTGTTTTAGTCAGCCTTTCTCTCCTCCTCACAATATGGTAAAGAATTAAGAATCATCTCTTCCTTTTGCAGTTGAATAGTTTGTGGCAGGGCCTTGTCTGAGAGGTGCAGTTTGGCAGTTACATATTTTCTATTGTGATGCAAGGAAATTTGACTTAATTTTGTTCAGCAGCTTATTCTTCCCAGACTCCAGCAAGCTGCACATTGAGGAGCTTGTCATCTGCTATTTTTCAGTCTAGCCAGATGTGAGGCTTCATGTAGAAGTTTGCAAGGTTGCAGGGAAATCTAGCAGGACTAGGGTAGGCAGTTTCAGAGTTTGCCTTTTAGTTTATTTGCTTATTTAGTTTTATTTGCTTTTAGAATAAAGCAAACTCTGCCTGTCTAATTGAGATGTGGATACACCATGCTTGTTTCTGTATCTCTCCTCTCTAAGTATGATATAAAGATAAATATTTAAGGAGATGCATTATCTTTTACAAGGGAATGGTCCTTATTTTTCATCAGGATACACACCATATAATTTGACTTCCAAATTATTGCAATAGTGGCTGCATCTGGAGTGTAATAACACTACATTCCATCTTACAGAACAGTTAGGAGTTTTGATCTAGGAAATTCTAGAATTATTTTTGAAATAAAGGCTCAATGGCAGGGAGAAATGTTATTGTACTGTAAAGAAATTATTTTTTTTTTTACAAAAACATGGACACTTGGAAAAGCATCAGAGATTTTAAGCTGCCCTAACAGTAAACTTTCCACTAAATTTAGCCTGATCACAAGCAATGATTTTATGGTGGCATTTCGTACTGTAATTGGTTGTAAAAGATCATTAGAAGTCACTATGAAATTTGTTTTGCTTTAAAAATAATAATTTGTATGCCAGTGTTTTGAATGTGTTTGGGTTTTGAAGCTTTTTGCCATTTGTCAAGGCTTCAGTGGTAGGAACTCTGTTGCCAGATTTCTGCTGAGAGGCCTTGAGAAAAGGAAGATTTCAAAAGAAAAGTTCTCAAACTGATAAGAGTCCTTGAGAGTTGCAGCCCAGCCATTGCAAAGGCTTTTCTTAGTCATTATATTTCTCAGACTTTTAAAGGGGATTAACCCATGATTATGAAAGGAGTTCAGCAGGCAGAAAGAGGAGCAGAAACTTTGTAGCATCTAAGGATGAATCAGAGTAATTTACCAAACTCAGGTACAGACAAGGGATGTTTCCCTCTGCTCCTTGCAGAGGAAAGATGGTTCCATGTGTCCTTTTCCCATCCTGATTTCAGTCTTCAACAGATTGTAGTCCTCTACTGGGGAAAAAATAGAGACAAATTAGTATTTCTAGCATCTGTATATCTTATACATTTATGTATGCATATGTCATTGCTACATTTAATTGAAAAATTAAGGTAGCCATTATCTCCTGTTCTTATTAATTTTCTAAGTAAAATAGAAAACTTCTGATTGTAATTAAAACTTGGAAATAGATCTTAAACTTTCCTTTTAAGTGAAAGTCAGTCTGCAGGCAGAGCAAAGTTAAAAGATTTCTCAGATATTTTCTGCCATAAAACAAACAAAAAAATCAACAGCATAAGTATTTTAATGCAGTTTTTAAAGAACAATAGCTGGAAAGGCTAAAAAGCCTGATGACAGTGTATAATTATGGATGCTAATAGAATCAGGGATCTAAAGAGAAAAGAGATAACCAAGAGAACTCATAAACATCCAAAATGCATATCAGGCCTCTTCAGAACTCTTAGCAGAAATCAATAATGCTAAAAAAGAATAGTCACTGTACTATTTTCTTGTGAAGCATTGACCCTCACAAGCTCAATTTTCTATAAGTGAAATTTGGACAGACTGTGGAACATTATTTGAAGGAAATCATTGGTGAGACAGCATGGTTGTACACCTGAAGTACATAAGCAGGAGGATTTTAGCCTTTGAATATGTAAAGGGGGCTTATAAGAGGACAAAGAGAGACTTTTACCAAGGTCCATGATGACAGGAAGAGAGCAACAATTTTAAGCTGAAAGACAGTAGGCATAAATGGGACTTCAGGAGGAAATTTTTTAGCATAAGGATGGTGGGATGTTGGCCCAGGTTGTACAGAGAAGTTGTAGATGTCCCATCATTTTGAGTTTTCAAGGCCAGATTGGGTTTTGAGTAACCTGGTCTAATGGAAGGTGCCCCTGCCCCTGACAAGAGGGTTGGTTTAAGTGAGCTCAGAAGGTACCTTCCAACCCAAACCATTCCATGATTTTAATTCATTTTGCAGAATTGCTTATGTTTGAGATGTGTGGTTAAATCAACATGACTTCAAATCAGCACAGATGTTTACAGACCATGAGAAAAGACAACTGGACTTTTCAGTGGATATCATTTCCCAGTACTGCTGTTCTTCCTGCTGCTATCTTGTTGACAGAATCTGTCTTTTTTCTCTATTGCTTAACAGATCCTGTGTTCTGGGCTCTGAACCTGCTCCCAGCATCCCCTCTGGGCCAGCATTCCTGGTTGTCTGTCATACCTCTAACTTTCTACCTGGGAAGATATTACATGGTTGAGTCTGAAGTTTGGTACACTTGTGCTTCATTATTTCTCATATCTGACGTGCTACGAACCTCAGCACTGCTAAGGATTTTATGCAAAGTGTGTGCCAGTTTCTAATCAGGTTCACTCATTTCAGACACCTGAAGGGATTGCTGCACTGCTGTTTTGGTAAACATTTTCAGTGTGTTATCAGCTGGGTGAACACATCAGGCATTACTGTTGCTCAGACTCCCCATTACAGTTAGCAAATGACCTCAGTAGTGAGATAACAAAATAGAGACAGTAAGAGAATTCTAAAAGTGGAAGATATGAAGATGGAAACTACTTTTGGTGACATTTCTACTACACTTCAGTTTCGCAATCAGTTTGGTTTAATAGATTGTCATTCCCTTTACTTCTCTGGTAGGAGTCAGAGAGGCTTTTGTCTCCTTGGAATACAATTCCTTCCTTGGCCTTACACAGTTGTGCTTGACTGCCAGATTGATTGAACAGTATATTTTCTTCTGAGTTTTCAGTGATGGTCTTAACCAGTTCCTACTCTTCTGCCTAGAATTTTCCCCATGACTATCTTGCCTTCCAACACTCCCCACACAAGTGATTTTTGGTACAAAGGTAAGATCATGCTACTCTCAGGGGTGCAAAATATAACCCAGCCAACAAATTGTTACTTCCGTATCCCAGGCTCCACAGTCCATTTGTTCACTGTATTTGTCCTACTTAAAATGAGCACAGTACTTCCTTGCCAGATACTAAAGCAACAAAACCATGATCTAAGTTACTGCATCTAAACCAAATATGAGTTATTTTTGCTCCCAGTTTCTTTCTGCTTCTATCCCACATCCCCATTTACTAATTTATCTATTTCTTTTTTCAATTCACTTTTTCAAGTAATTTTCTTCATGTACTTGGTCCCCTTTGAGAGACAAATTTTTGCTACCATCAATTCCTAATTTTGTAGATTGTGTTTGCTTTAATTTTTCTTCTGCTTTTTAATTGTTTTCAATTAAGAAAAATGTGGATTAAATCTGTTTATTTAATCTTTTACTCAAAACTCAAAACCTTTAATTGCAATATTAATTCCCACTTGTATCCTGTAATTTCTCACAGTCTGCCACAGCAGTGCTTGGATAGGAACAAATGTTGCTATTAGGAAGCAGCAACTTGAATGTTTTCAGTGGGGGTTGGTAAAAAAACATTTCACAGCTGGGAATGAACCTTTGACTCAAGACTTAAAACTTAAATTAACCTAATTAAACCACTGAAGTTTAGACAAAGTATCTTGCTCTTTGGAGATGTCTCATGAGAAGACATTTTTTCCAGGAGATTCCCAGTACTTTCAGAAGTGTAACATGTTCTTCATCTCTCAACTTGCTGCTGTGCAAAGGGCATTTCTGAAAGATAAGGGGGAGCGGGGGGGGTAAATGAGGCATAAAGTGTCTTGAGACAAAGTTGGCCTGAATTTTGCCTGAAAATATATGCTGATTTTCATACAATCATCATTTTTCTGGCAATTATCCATGACTATAACGATACCATTTAAATGTTCAGCCACATGTTTAGTGGTTTTCTGTAGAGATTGCTAGTTATTTTTCTTCTTGGAAGAGCAGGCTTCCTTGAACCCACAGGATTTGTTTTTCTCAGAGCAGAATTCAAGCAAATATTGGTCAAATTTTTTTAAGTTCCTATTGCCTTGCTCTTTTGGTAGTCATGATTATCACTATGTTGTATTATTCTGATATATAAAATTAATTATGTTATTATAATTTGAAGTTCTCTAGTAATAAAAGCACCTGAGGCTTTTTCCTCGTGTTACCTTGGATTTGATTTTTTTTTTCTTCTGGGAAAAGGCAAAATTTTTAAATCTTATTCATGTTTCTATGAATGGTTATATTCTTTCATGTATAGCTTATGTTGCAAATAATTCCATTGACATCAGTTGAAGTTTTCAGAAAGGTTATCATCTTACACAACATGAGTTTTTCTTTAACTGATTTCATAGGTACTCCTACTGCTGTCACTTATGATCATGACTTAAGAGCTATTCAAAATAAATTGCTTTTTTAATGTTTAGTATTATGATAATGATGGTTATCAGAGTGTGAACAAACAATTGACCATTAAATTCTGTCTTAATGTGTGCTCAGGTTGTTTCAGAATAGGAAACTGTGGTTAGATTTCAGTGATTCTCTTGCCCAGTTCCTCTGAAAGAATGAATTGTCAGTTCTAACTGGTAAACTGATTAACTAACCTGGTAAACTAGTGCAGTTCTCCTAGCAGAGGAAACCTCTTTAATTTGTAGCTTTTGTTTAAAGCAACAGTTTTTGTTTGATATTGCCTTTCAGATCTGGGTTGCTAACTGACATTTTAGATGTTTTAAATAATTTTGTAGGCATTAAGTTCAATAGCTAAAGTAGTACTTCCTTTTGCTTTTGTATTGTTGAATTAGGCTTACCAAATTTATATTCCAGCTTGAACAGAAAATATATCAATATGATTTCAAATAATAGTATAAAAAATCCTCTCTGGTGTTAGTTAATTCAGTCTCTGGCCTTTCCTTCTGTTGCAAATTCATACCTTATTTTTTCAGTCATAAACTTTAATCTGGTCTTGTTACACAATGCTTTGTCTACCATGAGCTTGCAAACTGGCTCTGACTCTGACTACATTACTCACAATTGCCATTTCTTTCCATTTCCACATTCCTTCTTCTTTTAAATGAACAGTGAAAGCTAATGCCTGACACTTACCTTTTACACCTGTGCAGTATGTTACCTAAAGCTGTAAATGGAATCATCCCCTTCAGTTTCTACTTTCTTCTTTTTTGCTTCCTTTTGTTCAGCTTTCTATCTCTTCACAAAACCTTCCTGTTTTCCAAGCTCAGTTCTGTAGATATTGAACACTAATGCATAACATTACAAATTATGCTCAAGGATGGTATAAGTAACAGTCATATCCATATATTTCTTCTTTTCAACTGTAGCTGCAATAGCATTAGCAGTAATTGTGGGGTGAGGAATGGGAGCGGGATGTGGATGGACATGGCTCATTTCTTGGAATTGTGTTACATATTTATGTCCTAATACAATAGTCAATTATCCAGCCCCTTATGTCCAGCATAATTTAGGCCATTACATAAGTATTTTCTGGTAAGACACACAGGAGATATCCTATTAAAGATGCCATTTACTCCATTAAGGGACTCAGGTTCTTAATGGCTTTATGAATCAATACTACTTGGGACATTTGGGTCACAGGATCTAGAACTATGAGCTTCATTGTTTTCAAGACAAAGGATTAGATTTGAGTTCATTAAAAACAGCTGCTTCTAATGAAGGACTGGCTATAGAAACAAAAATTTGTTTCTGTCCCCCCCCGCAAGCTTATGCTGTTTGACTTTTGTTTATCCAAAGTAAAAGATTCCATTAGAAGTATTGCTTTAGTTGTCCCAATTACTTGAAATGTAATTAGAGGTCTTTAACAAATGGAAACATTATTGTGTTTCCTGGACCAGGCAGTCCTAGCAGAGAGAGAATGGAAAGACAAAACACATTTTCTGGCTAGCATATCTTCCAAAATACTGTTAATTGTTACATGATTTTTTAAATTATTAATTTCCGGGAGAAAACATTCTTAGCAAGCTTTGGACAATGTTCTCAGGGACATGGCTTGATTCTTGGGGCTGCCCTGTGCAGGGCCAGGAGTTGGATTTGGTGAACTGAGTGGGTCCCCCTCAACTCAGGGTATTCTATGATTCCAAGCTTTTCCCAGCAATGACATTTCAGTGCCAATAGTGAACCCTTAAGAAGCTGACTTTTCACATTTTTTGTGTTGTGCATTGGATTACTGTTACACACAGCTGAGCACACAGCTCCAAGGCACTAAACCTGACATTTACCTGACTTCTTGGCTCTGTGGAAGTCCAAAACCTAATATGTAGTGTGTTTAAAATGGTAAGCTGCATGCCAATTGTCACCTAAAATTGGTGATATGTGCTCGGCTCTATCCTTTCTCTCATCACCCCTTCTATTTTTTTCTTTTAATTTGAAACTTTTCTGTGATCTCCAATTGTAGTCAAAGTTTCTGTGACTTCTCAATCATCTTGAATTTGTTTATCCATGTTTAATTGATATTCACTTCAAATATGTGTTTGACCTATCCCAAAATGTTAGGGGTCAAGGCATCAAGGTAGGATAATCTATTGAAGGGGAAGATTTTCAGCATATATAGTGGGAAAAGCAGCTGTTAGACCCACAATTTCATTGGTCCACCAATTCAGGCAAATGTAAATGCATTTCAGTCTCTCTGAACTGAAGACTTTCAGGGAAGACCACTTTCATCCAAGCTGAGAATTCATCAGGACAGTACAGAGACTAGAACATTTTATGGTGTGGAGGTTGAAGTTCTGAGCAGAAAATAAGGGGTTTTTGCAATACACTTATCCCTGACAGGAAGTGCTTCTTCCCAGCAGTAGTTGTAGTTTGCATCACAGTTATACAGTTTTAATATTAATGTGCAAAGTAGGAAGTTATGTAAGATGTCACATTTGCATTTCTCTCCTGCTTTGAAACCTGCTTACCATTTCCCTTAGCATTATAACAGCACGTAGTTTTGCTCCCATTTGCTACTTTCAAAGCAAGATTTCCATCTATTGATTTCTTTTCATCCCTCTTCCCCTGTATATCCACTGCCTTAAAAAAAAGCAGGTAAAACCCATCCTTCATAGAAAAAAAAACTAATATAAATATGGATACTATAGAATCCTTTTATTTTCACTCTGGTTTGCTTTTCTCTTCCTTACAGATAATCTATGAAACCAGTGCTGGATCTCTTGTTGTCTAGCTATAAAATTGTTCATGACAGAGCAGTGCAAAATGTTCCATGGAACATGTGAGGCTACAACCTACATCAGTCTCTTTGCCTGCAAGTGTTTTCTTTCATCTGATTAATCAAAATAAAGTTGCTTTAACTTTTTGGCTTCTCTGAAAGAGACAAAGATTTCTCATGTTTCTTTCCTTTCTTTCCATCAAATGTCTGCAGTGCCATTCTGCAATTTATACAGGAACACTGAACCTCATCAGATAAGTTCATAATCCCAGCATGATTTGAAAGCACATATTACTCAGATGCCCATTTTTTTTAGTGTCTTAGCTGCAGGACATAAATGGTCCTATACTAGCTCCTATTTCTGAAGGTTCAATAAGAAGTTTTTATGGTAAATTAAGACTGATTGTTCACAGCAAATCTCTACAGTCTACTAGTAATTGGACGTGATTCACACAGATGCACAATCTCTGTACTTCAATAGTGAGCCTGACCTCATTTGCCTCATAGTCATTTTTACATATCTATAGCCTTATCAAGAATGTTAAATGTTATGTTTTGGTGTAATTTTTCTTTCTTTCTTTCTTTTTTCCTTCAGTTACTGTTAAGTTGATTTAGGAAGGATTTATTGTATTTAGAAGTTGAGGAGCAAGCAAGATAATATACAGCAATTAAATAAAAACAAAACACCAAAAACCAACACATAAACAATAGAAAGGTAAATGCCAGAGGTACCACTTCAATAGTATTTTCTCAATAAGTTTATTCTAAAGCACAGGAACATCCAGGCATAATGGTGATTACAGCCTTAATGGGCTGGTTTGATTGCTTATTTGAGAAAGCTCCCTGTTTTACATTAAATTCTCGAAAACTATTTAAATATTGATTGAAATCTCTCAAATGGGGGCATAGTAATCCCATTCTTTATTGTCTTCATTGGTTTCTAATGACACATTGTTTACAAAATCAAAAAGAGCAGTTTTAGCTCTATTTATTCCTTATATCTCTCTGCTAAATATGCACTCTTAGCCTGACTCTTTTTTGTTGCTGTCTCATGTTGCAAGTCAGTGTTTTAAGGATTGGGATTTAAAAGGAAATAATATCCCATTGAAATTTCATTGCCTCAGAACATATGTTCAGACATTTCTAACAGCCTTCAAACTAAAGAAGAAAATGTTCTTAAAGGAGGTACATGCCTTCAAAGTGATCATCCTGAAGCTACAACTTGCCTCTGTTTTACAGTAGGATGTTTATTTTATGTGCTTGTGGTCTCTTTGTTACCCATTTTGACCCCTGAAATGGTAATATATGAATCATTTACTATTGTATTTTTAGCTGTTACTACACCCACAAGACTTTTTATTATCAGCAAGAGTGGAGGTATTAAAGAGATTTGTGGGCCTCAGAAGGCTCAAAGCACAGTAGGGATGAAATTACAAAATTATATTGTTATAAAATATATTTCTAAAACTGTGTATAAAGACTGGTGTTAATGAAAGTAATTGATAGCAAATACTGATTTCTTTTTACATCACCAACAAAGCATTTTTTCTGAGTAATAATGAGCCTCTTTTTAGTAACAATAGGGAAAAAATGAGTCTCATGAATCATTTATGTGGCCTCATTCATTGCTATTATTACTTCTGCCATCAAATATTTTGGGAATTCAGCCCCTTTTTCTCTCTGTCTTTACATCTTATGTAATGGCCTTTCTTGTGCTTTTCAGAAGGAAAATTGAACTTTCTTTTCCTCTAATGTACAGAAAAGTACCAGATCTTCCATTCTGATTCTGAATAAATGTTCCTGTTGCTGAAGCTTTTAGCTGTAGGAAGCCATAAAAGATGAATAATTGCTAAAGGAAAAACAAGATAGGGGAAGTAAAACCCAATGTGCAGAAGGAATCAATTTTCAAAAGGTCAACATCTTCAGCACAGAATTTGCCTAAATTGGACAATTCCACAATATTTTAGCTGTCAGTTATTCCATGATACTGAAAATATTCAAAGTGCACTGAAAGTGGCATGCCCATGTAGTCAGTTTAATTCCAAGTAACATTTCACAATGCTTAAAGCAGGACAATGAGTGTCAATAGATTTTGATTATTTTCTACTTTTAGATCTTTCAACAAAATTTCTTCTTCTACTCTAATTTTGTCTATATGCCCCTCGCCCTTCACTGATTTCCAACTCAATGTGGAACTGCTGTTCCCACATTCAGGTTTTGTTTCTGGTTTATATTTTCTTAGCGCCATTGTAAATCTTTATTTTGCATATTTAGTTCTTGAAAATTTGTGTGCTCATAATCGAGAATCAGCTGAGGTTGTTGGTTTTCTGAATGGATAAATACAGCAGAGAATATGAGGGAGCTAGAAAAGAGGCTTTTTTTAAAATGAACATGCTGAACTCAGTCTACTACCCCAGAGGCCCAAAATTTAACACACATTACAAAGATAATCTCTGTGTAAATATTAATGCTAAAATTAAGGGTGGTTCAGTTTTGGTGAGGTTACACTATGACAACTGCAACTTTTAATTTTTTAAAAATGCACATAAATTTAATTCGGAAAAAATTGTTTGTTCATTGAAAAATACATAGTATAATCTCTCTATGCCTCAACTTCTCCTTTTAGAGAGTTTTTATGAATTTTTTTTTTAACATCCGTCTTATAGTTTTGAGGCGTTTTTTTTGGATGAGTGGCATTACATTCCCATCAAGTGACATGCTCACAGTTAAGTTTTTACATAAAATTTGTAGCTACAAAAACTAGATTCTACCTCTTCTCATAAATAAACTGTGGCATCTTTCAGAAGAAATTAACTCCAATGTTTATCTTTATCATAATTTTTGAGTTCAATAGCTATTTAAAACATTAAGAATTATTGCTTTTTCCTAATATAAGAAGACTGATAATAACCAGAACCATTGTGCTTTTGTGTGCACAACATGACAACAAAGTTGGAAGTTATCTACTCTAAGCAGAGCCACACAGTATCCTAAGATACAGCCTAAGATAAAGCAAACTCTACCTCACAGTCCTTCACTGATGATTTTTCTTGGAAACTATCATAACATATGCACTTTTAATCTTTGATCTATTACTGAAGTGTTTTCCTAATGGACTTAAATGAAGGAATGAACACATCTAGTAAATTCCTTTTTTTTTTTCCTACGTGATGTACATTACGTGGTAAATCGCATGTTTCATAGCATAAGTATGACCTGAAATGGGCAAAAACAATCAATGTGGATTAATGAAGGAAAATTATGTAAGTCTAAAAAACTTCTGAAGCTATTCAATTACTATTTCTTTCCTTCTCTTCTGAAGAGAACCTCCTCTAGTCTTTTAAAATATAATTGCAATAACTATATCTAACATGGAAAACTTAAAATATAGTTAACACACCTATTTACGTTGAAGGAAAAAAATAACAACGTACAGAAAAGTCAAATCAGTACCTAGTCTCATCATTTTTCAGTCCCTTCTGATCAATTTTTTTTTATTTGTTATCTTTTTTTAATTCTTTCTTGGTCTTTTTTTTTTTTTGGGTTTTTTTTTTTTTTGCAGGCTGTGGACAATGTGTTAAGTTACTGGATTTTCATGCTCTGGAAAGCTGCCTTGCATCTCTATTCTAAAGCACGATTCCTGTTTCCAAGCAAGCAAGAAACAGAAAAAGAGATGACCTTTGCAGCTGCCATTTTGAAAAAAAAAAAAACCTCTTCAAAGGTTGTTAAGAGAGAAGCCAGAAACCTGGGACGGCGAAACAGAAGAAAATGAAAACCCTCAGTGCTGCAGGGAGAAGTGTTTTGCCAAAAGATGGTGGCAACACATCCTCTGCTGGATTTGTGGGGCTGTCTTGGCACAAGGAGCAGCAGAAGGTCATGCTGAGATTGCTTGTGATGCTGGATGACTCACTGGAGACAAGAAGAATGACTCTAAGGCAGCAGATTCCAGCAATTTAATCTTCCCACCAGTCTCCCAGAGACTCTTGTTGCCTTCAGCACTGTCTGGAAACAGGTTTCTCTGGGGTTCTGATTTCCTTTTCCAAAGCAGGCCCTCCCAGCAACTCAGCAGTGAGTTGTTAAGAATTTAGAGAACAAGATGTAAATTGCTTGGAAGAGATCTGCAAGAGACATGAGATGACTGCAGCTGCCAGAGACAAAATGTGCCTGGATTGATGGGACACCCCTGACAGGCTGCAGCATCCCACACATGGCCTCAGATCAATATTCTAGGATAGGGAAACCAGCCCAGGACTGCGTAGTAAAAATCAGGGCTCTGGGAAAGGATAACACTTCTTCAGACAGGTATTCTCAAACTGTCAGCAATCCTCTATAAACCTTAGCAAGGGTGTTCCCATTAAGGAATTTTATTTGGAAAGATAACAGAACCCACCCAGCCACCTAGACTTCCCCAACACAGACCAGGGCTGGACCTGGTAGTAGTTAACTGCAGGTTTGTTGCATTTCTTCCTTCTGCAAAAGTAAAACCCCAAAGCCCACGCAACCCTCAGTGCTCTTACAGCTCTCCTAAAGTGCACAGCCAGGTCCTCTTGCAGTGTTCACTTTCTCTGCCCTCTTGGAGCTGCTGCCTGACCTGTAAAGTGAGGTTCTGCCACGTGTGAAGAACCACACAAATTAATTCTGGTTGCAGTGGGCACCTGCCTAGGGATACTTGAAGCTATTGTTATTCAAAACATATGTTCTATGCTGTGCCTGAGTCACCAAATTTAAATTTGTATTTCGTTGATATCAGCTTTTGTTTTCTGAGGCTTTGAGATAGCTGGTGCTTTGTCTCATGGGACAGAGGTCTCCAGGACAGCATAAGGGACATCTCCAGAGGGTTTTGAGCATAAAACATGGTTCTCTTTGATGTAGAGGGAATTAAACCAGATAAGTTAAAAACCATACTAGAGAGTATAAACATCTAATGATTCAAACTGCCATTGTTTTATCCATAAATGACAACATGAAAAGTAATTTAAAAAAAACCAAAAACAAACCCCAAAACCACAACCCACACACCAAGAAAGGAATCTCAAAATTACTCTTACCTGCTGAGCCAGCGAAACACCTACTTCTGTTCCTAACAATGTTTTACATCTCCATCCAACACCTCATACAAATGTTTGTGTCCCCTCAAAATAAATCTGGTAGCTAAGAAAGGCTATTGATTTACAGTTGTGAAAGATGTATAAATAAAGATGTCTTACAGGTAAAAGAAACATCTGTTCACTCTGCAATAATACAGTTCTCATTATGGAGTACTCCCACAGCTTTTAAGCACAGTTCAATAATGTAGGGATAAGACAGAAAGTGCATGGAGGAGTTTGACAGCTGGAATTCAATATCTAATGGTGGTACTCAGCCATGAGTTTCCAACACACAGAGGAATTGCAATGAGGTCTCCAATCTTTGCAACCCAAGTGTCACAGCTTTACTCTGACCCTACCTAAAAGCATGAGCTGGTTTCAGGTTGAGGTGTGATTGTGTTCTGAATCTGGGACATGAGTTACATCCACAGAATTTGCCCTAAGTATAAATTCATTAGTAGTAGTAGGTCCAGGAGAGGCATCTTAATCTGGACACTCCTGACAACTTCAGCATCCCCGTCCTGTCCCTCCAGCTGTGCCCAGTAGGAGAAGGCAGGACAGGGCACTCTGCTTCCCTTCCAAGGAAGCTGAATCTGGACTAAAATACAAAGTTTCTGTTACAGCCAAAGAAGGAAGGTTAAGAGCAAAAGGTACAATTGCAAATATGACTAAGCAGGCAGATTTATGCTGAAGAAAGACCTCAGAAAAAGCGGGGTTGGGGCTTAGAAAGAATTAAGGAACAGCTGAGTGCTCCAAAAATACAGTATTAACAATCTCTAGCAGTAGGAGTATTCGTGTGGCAGAAACTCAGCTTTCTGTTATAGGACCCAGTTGCTATAGAAACTTCCAACTGGGAGCTAAATAAAGTCATTTCTATGCTAGTGTTGGTGTCTGTAACTTCAGCACCTGATGCTAACCAAATTGTGCTCAATAAACAAATTTAAACTCTAAAAGCCTGCAATGAGTTCTCAGTGTTTTCTATACAACTGATTAATCCCAATTGATCTTGGCTTAGAACTCAAGAGCTTGAGAAATCATAGAAACAGATAAAAGACTACTCAGGACAAATATGTCTCCCTTTATTTGTTTCTTACCTTATTTCCTCCTTCTCCCACACACCTCTTTCTCCTGTCTTAGTTATTTTTTTTATTTTGAAATTACCTTTTTCATGGCTAACCTTATAGTTGAGCCTGGCATCTCTGATCCTCTTTTGGCAAATTAATTTTGCATTAACCTCTGCTTGCTCTTGCATCTCTTTCATATTTCATTAAACATTTGCTTCAGGTTAAAAATTTGAGAAGAAATGTTAACAGCTGAGTGCAAATCCTTCCTTCTAGATCTCTAGTGCAGGGTTTCAGGGATGAGGCACAAGGGACAAGTTTGCAGAAGCCTTCACAGGCAAGTCACACCATGGGAAGAGTGAGAAATGCTCATCTCCCAGGGAACATGGGCATAGGTAAACCTGGTGAATCTGGATTCCAGGGCATCTAGGGTTAGAAACATCTTCTCTTTAGAAAGGAGGAACTGTTATTGCTGTAGCATTTTCCTGTACTGACTAGGAAACAAGAGATCACCCCAAGCATTTCAATATGCAGACTCTATTTCTGCATGACATTAAATACAAGTAGAGTTTATTAGAATAAATAACTCTGGTGCCATGAGTAGTCATGTAGAACAGATTTAAAACTTTTCAAAATTTCCTTCTTACTGTTTTAGAAGCTATTTGAGTATTTCTGCAACATCTGGAAAGATGACAAGGGCTGAAGCTACAAATGTCACAGAGCAATAGCAGTGATTGCCCTTCCTTTGACAGATTGGCCCTTCCTTTATGTTCTAAATGCCCAAAGCCTGTGAAGGAATGGACTAAACACCTGGAAGGCATGGCATTTCTGGGGCAAGAAAGCAGAAGAGGAATGCAGCAGTGGTGGGAGGTGGAGGTTTTCACCAATCCCAGCACAGGTGAGCAGCAGCAGCCATTGCCTTATCCCCGAGAGAGGAGCCAGGGACACTGAGTGACAAAGTGTGTAGGACCTGAGGGTCACTCACTCTAACCCAGCGCGCAGGGTGAGACCCAAGGGGAGGCAGAGGTGAGCAGGAATAGCTCAGCAGCTGCTGGAGGAGAAGGGCAGGTGGCAGAGCTGCTTGGAAGAGACCAGGGCTGCCACTCCACAGCTCCTGGCAGCCACCAGCGTTCGCTGGAGCAAGAGCAGCAGTGGCTGCTGGCACAGGGCTGTCCAAGGTCTCAGGGACAGGCTGAAGTAAGGACAGGGCTTGGGCAGCTTTGGCAGAGGAAGCTCTGCTAAACCAGATCTTCTGGCACCTCTCTGACATGTGGTGGGTCGCTGGGCTTGGGCAGGGGGTGGCAGGCAGCCGGGGCTCCTGTGCCAGGTGGCCGGTGGCGCGTGGTTCCCTCCTGGGCTTTGGCAGGCAGCACAGGCAGCTGGTGAGCACGGGCTGCCTGAAGGCTCCCAGGCAGCAGCAGGAGGCAGCCAGGCTGCCAGTCAAGTCTGGAGATAGCAGGCTCCTGGCCCTGACAGGAGAGCAAAGTCTAGCTGGTAGAGATACTCGAAGGACCACAACAACTTGCCTGGGAAGAACTGGACTGTAGAGTGGGGAAGTCTATCAGTGTCCATATCATGTGTCTATCAGAAAGTCTATCAGTGTTCAAATCACGGCCTTATGTCTGAGGCAAAGTCTTTGAAACAAACCTGGTGTATTAGGCTGGACTTTGAAAGATTTGGTGGCATTTTTTCCACCCGAGTCAGTGTGATGATAACATCAGACTAGCTGGGACTTTGGAAGGAGAGCTGCACTGTTCATATCTTGTCAGAAGCAACGTGTGGGATGTAGAAGCATCCCAAATATCCGTATATCTATAGCTGTGCATGTGTACACACAGGCATACATGCATATCTATGCATCCCCCTGCTCAGTGCATCAGGGGAAGGGCTGCTCAGAACTGAACTGACTCCTGTTGCTCACACCATGGCCAGGCACTGAGGAGATCACTCTGAAGTAAATATGATCCAGCAAGACATAAAAGTTGTGTTTACAACCCTGCTGACTTCAGTAGAACCTACCCACAAGCTGAAATGCTCACATATGCTCGGATGCTGTTGTTGAATAAGAATGAGCTGAAATTCACACATTAAATTAGACCATACTTAGCTGCTGCCACATGTAGGAGATGCTTCCAAGCCTTTGGATGACAAAGGAGGCTGTGAGGAGAAGACAGGGAAGTGTCATTAACTATTTAATTCCTGTAAAAAAGGGACTTGCCTTGGGGGAAATCAGGAAGACAGAAAGGTGAGGATCCTACGGGGAGGCCAGACTTGCCAGGCACGGAAATGTTGTTAAAAGCATGTTGTTAAGCATATTTTATGTTGTTAAAACAAGGCCCAGGTAACTTTGGAGGGAGGCTTACAGCAGGGAGCTGTGAGGGGGTTATCTGGAATGCCCTTATCACTAGAGAGTTCTTATGGAGCCTGGTGATTTGTAGCCCCATACTTTGGTCATGCAAAAATACATAAAATTCACTTACTTCTTTGGTGAAACAGAGACAGTTTTTCTTAGTTCTAAAGGGTAAATGAGAAGAAAATAGAGAAGATTTTTTTTTTCTGATTGGACTGTAAGGAAGACATACTTGAGTCTTTAAGATACCTTTGAGAGTTTTGCTTTTCATGAACTGTGATTTTAAGAATTTTCTTCATTTCAAGAACTGACACTTAATTCTGATGTCTGGTGTTATTTACAGTGTCTATTCTGTTTGCACAAATTTATGGAAGACTTGATGGATACTTAAGTAAAATGATACAGATGCAAAGCTACCTGTTCTCATAGAAGTGTTGCTTTTACCCTG
Organism: Ploceus nigricollis; assembly: GCA_013399945.1. Lineage (NCBI taxonomy): Eukaryota > Metazoa > Chordata > Aves > Passeriformes > Ploceidae > Ploceus > Ploceus nigricollis. Next base: position 528,356 of record VXBC01000188.1, on the reverse strand, counting down.
CTGTTTCAAGAACATCAAGTCCTTGTGCAATCTACATAGTCAGTGAGTCACAGCTGAACTTCCACACTGTTCTATTGTGTTTGCTACATGCTTTGCAGATAAGCCACTTCAATGCCTTTCAAAACTGGAAAACTAAGTTTGTAACTCCTTTGCATTGCTTCTTTTCTTTTCCTTTTTTTTCCTTGCTGTCTCTCTCAGTCTCTCCAGTCACCATTATATCATTCAGTGATTGAGGAATGGCATTATTTATTTCTTCTTTACAAAAGTTTCTGGGAAACTTATGCATTTTTTCTTTATCACACATTTTTTCTTTATAACACAATTTCTTGTTACCTGAGAGCTGTTATAGAGAATAGTTATTTTAATTTGCATTCCTGACACATAAGTTCTTCCACTAAAAGTGTTTGTGCTGCAGAGCATCACAGAATTCCCTGTGATGAATCTCCCTTCTGGCAGGATCCAAGCTTCCAAATACTCTCACAAAACCAGAAAGCTGCAAGCTGGTCTCTTGGCTGCCATATATCTCAGGATCCTGAAGCCAAGCCTTCAGGTCTTTTTCTGGTGAAGTTACAGGAGAAACAGAACCATTTTTCTTCCAAAGGTCCTGCTCAGGCTGCGTGCAATGAGTTTCATGCAATGAGATCCCTGTGTTTGCAGAGACTGACTGAATTTGGTGAGTTCCTGATGAAGCACAAAGGAGTTAGCCTGGAGAATTCTTTTCATGAAGAACTGGCCAGAGACAGTTCTCAGTGCAGCATTTTAGCCATGATGACAATTTATTTAGAAATGGAAGAAATCTTAATAATCACTATTTGCCTAGACATTGTAGAAGGAGGCAAGCTATGCTGGTGGCTCACACAATTTTTTGTTGTCTCTGATATCTCCAAGTTTCACAAAGGCCTCTCTTACCATTCTTCATTACTAATCTAAACAAAGTGACTAAAATATAAATCATGTGGTAAAATAAATTGTGGCCTAAAACTTACTAGGTTATACATGCCTACTTAAGTTTATATGCACTCAGGGTCATTGCAATGATTACTTACAGCATATTAACTTTAGCATGTGCATAATTGTTCCCAGGATCAGTGGAGAACAGGTCATCTTTCAATACACAGGAAGCTTAATGAGGGATGAAAAGTTAAACTCCTAGATCTGAATTGCTCTAAAATATGGAATTTCAGAATATGTATCTAAGGGTTACCAATACTATTTTTTCTCTGTAAATTTCAGCAGAAAATTCTAGCTAACCATTTTAATATATTGGCTTACTCAGTGTTACTTTATGCAACAATCTGCTGTACCTAAGCATATTTCACATTAGAGAAGGGATTGACTTTTATAAGGAGAAAAAGTTATTTGAGGACATAAAGTTATCTATAAAACAAGGTTCAGATTCTTAAGTGGGAAGATAGTAGGGAGTTACTAGATCTTTATGAAAAGAATATCCTCTGGTTTTCATCTTACATAATTTTCTGTTATTTTTGCATCTCAACCCATTTTGAAGAAAAATAAAAGTGAAGACCTAGAAGAACAGCATCAACTTTCTGTCTTTTCATGATAGAAACACCACTTCTATGTTCATTTCCTTTATAAATTTGACCAAGTATTATTCTTTTTCTTTTTAAATCCTGCATTCCATTTAATTTGAATGAAACTTTTAACAGCATCTGAAAAATTATAGTGAGAAAATACTTTCTTACAGAGGACTTTGTAAACACTTTATTTATACCTCTAAGGGGCAAACTGAGCTGATACTTTCCATTCCTGACATGCCTGTGATGAGATGACTGGCAGCAGCTGTTGAAGTGGGAAAGGGTTTTATCAGAGGCTGCTTCGCTCAGAGCTGCCAGGTTTCACCTGCTTCAGAGTGGATTGGCAGCTGGATGGGTCAGGAAACGTGCAAGTGGAAGGAGGTGAGGTTGTCTTGGCTTGTTTTCTGGACTTATGTATTAATGAACTGTCCTTTTTTCTCTTTCCTGATGAGGTGAACTTGTAGGCAATAACTTTGATTTTTTTTAAAAGCTTCATGAATATATTCCCTATGGAAAAGGAGAGTTTGGGGCTTTTCCTTAAATTTTTCATGACCATGGGGTTTTTTGCTACAATGTTAAATTACCTGCTCAACTGTTTCCTTCTTGACTTCTGTTTTGACAGACTGGTACACCTCTCCACACCCACTCACTTTTCTCCTGCATTTTGATGGCATGTGGGATTTGGAGATTTTGGAGAAGGGGCAGAAGAAGAAAGAGGTGAGCAAGGTTACACCATCATTTTTTAGAAATAAGGTATTTCCATGGTAAGGGCATGCTTTAAAACACCTAATTCTTTCAGTACAAAAATGGACTAATAGTATCATAAAGAAATAAACAGGTAAAATTACTTTTCTAGGGCTTTAGAGAGGTAACTATTGGAACCTGCATTTGAATTCATGAGCACTGAACCAGAAACTATTCCAGCTCTACCTACCTCTAAAAATAAAGTTTACCTTGCTGAAAGTCGGTGTCCTCATTGTCCATTGACAAAGGCTATAGTATTAATTAATGATTTCATGCAGCTGAGTATGACTCTAGGGAATTCAGAGTTCTCTGAAACCTAGTGGAGGCCTCTGTGCTTATATTTTGATGAAGAGCCATAGTATCTAAGGTATGGACATAGCCTACTTTCCCAAAAGCAAGTCTCCAGGATTTTAATGCATATGTGTTTAAGTATTTTTAACTGAATGCAAATGAATGTAATGTACCAGTAGCAAGGCACAACTTTTGACAGGGCTTTAACTAAAGCTAATCATCTGGAGGGTATTGCAGCTGGAAAATAAAAAGATAAATAGAAATAAAGAAGCTGCAAAGATGGTGGCAAAGGTGAAAACACTGATAAGGGATTCATTTAGTCAGAAGAAAGTATGGGAGCAAGGAGACTACTTGAGGCAACTATGCTGTAGGAGTAAATTGACAAAGGAACCTCATTTTAGGCAGCTGAATGAGCAAATGTGAGGAAGGAGATTATGGTCTTTCCATTTGATTACAAGGTCAGAAGTACCTATGGGAAGGAGTGGCTGGGTTACTTAAAGGATTTAGAAGGCAACTGTCCCCAAGGTTGCCCAAGAGGCAAAGGGTGCAGTGGGATAAGAAAGATATAGCTGGAAGGTTATAATGCATGGTATTTCATCATCATTCTATTATTGATGATGATAGAATATTTCATGGAGTTGATTCAACAAGCTAAGAAACATGGGACTGGAATTACTTAAATCTGGGTTTATTTTGTACGGAAAGCGGGTACAGGGGGATATATGTCAATAGCAAAAGTGAGTAAAATGAGGATTTAAGTGGCAACATGTTTCACAATGATGCCATTGCCAAGTCTCATCAAGGAACTGTTGATGAAATCTGCATTCCCAGAAGGATCTAGATCAGTCAAAAATAGGTGGGGCAACTGTAACAGCAAGGGCAGGACTTCATTGTGTGGGGAACACAAGGTGAGATAGCTCTGGGTGGGAGCCTGAGACAAGAGGCTGTGAGCTGCCACCCTTTGCACAGCAAAGGGCACAGGGACCTGTGGCACAGCCAGGTGAGGGACACTGAGAGACACGGCAGGAGCTGATGGCTGGGAAGGAACAACAAGACTTTGGTGCTCTTGGACTGTGAGGGGATAAGAGCCCGGGGGTTCCTTTGCTCAGGGTCCCTCCTTGGAGGCACCAGCTCAGGCTGTTTGTGTGTTACTGCACTGTGGATAAATGGCTTTATGGAATAGAACATCTGAGACTCTGCTATGGAAACCCTGGGACTGAGCAGGTGAGGAAACCTGGTCTGAGTGTGAGTGGGTGTGCAGGGAGTCAGGCAGGGACCTGCCAGGTCACTGGAGCCATCTCTGTGAAGGGGTGACAGTCTGTGACATTGGGGGTGTGGCTGGTAGAGAGCCTTGTGAATGTCCTCTCTGGGAAATTTCCTTAACAATAGGAAAGAGATACCTGGTACTGAGAATCTCTTAGAAAATCCCTGCAGACAATCTAACTGAGATGTTAATTTTCCTTCTAAGAGCCCCAGGCTTGTCATTGACATTAGGGGAGTACTGGAGTGCAACAGCAAACGTTCAGGCAGGCTGCTGAGATTATCTGCTTTGCTAACCAAAATACAAAGAAGCAGAACAACAATTTTGTGTGTGTGTTATCATTACTCATAAGGGTTATTACAAAGCAACAAATGAATGGTAGAGAATAGAATGCACACTGTTGCTTAGAAAAGAAAAAAATCACATTAATTAAATGTGCTTAAGGAATATGAAACCAGAACTTATATGGCAACTCTTTTAGCTGGGGCCTGAAACATGAAGCATGAATATGAAGCTTTCTAAGTGATCACAAACATATGAGGGGAGGTTGTTTAATTCCCATGCACTGCAGATATTGACAGAGAGCACAGGAGTTCAAAGCTCAGGCTCAAAAAGTCACTTTCTCCTAGATGGATGTTACTTGATTTCTTACAGAGCTGGCAATGTTCTCTCTCCTCTTACACACTTCTAAGCTCTGTATGCCTTGTCAAGCCAATAAAGTCTCGCTGAACTGAGACTGCTTTCTAATTATGGTATATGACAATACCTGTGGAAACTCATTGCCTTCAATAAAATTGCAGAGGTGGAACTGATTGGAAGTTAGTGAGAGATCTGGTAAACAATGCTCAAGAAAGAATAGGATTCAGCGTTCTCACTCTTAGTTCAGTTGTTTGCACAGAGCTAATGAGAACAAAATCTAGTAAAACACTCTGTGTGATATGAATGGTGATGCAATCTTGCTGAATATAAAGATGCCATTGCCATAAAGAGAGTTTTCAGGATAGAAGTACACATTTATACAATCAAGAGAGCCTCAGTGCTTCTAAGAATGTTTGTCTTTCTCTCCTCTTTTAAATCCAGCTTTTAATGCTGTCACAGCCTCACAACAGGTGAGGCTTCAATCCATGCACTATGGAACTCATTGCTTATTGCCTCTTTTGCATTTTCATTTGAGTTTGTTGGGTTTTTTAAAATGTCTTTTGTACTTTTGCTCTTTATTTTACTTTTCTTTTGCTGTGGAGAAAAAGCTTCTCCACATCCATATACTGTTAGTCCCTGATGAACAGTTTGCATTTTTTTACTAAAAATGCAGGGTGTTTAATGGCAGATTTTCTGTAAAGAATAACATGTCAGGGTACTGTATAGAGCAATAGATAACAGTGTATCAACAGATTTATTGAGTTTATCTGAATGCATATTTAAAAATGCCAAATGTGCTTTCAACTCACTTCTGGCATGTCTTTTGAATCTCATTACAATGCAACCTGGAGGGAGTTTGGAATCTGAAACAGAAGTAATTAGTTCTTTCTTTAAAGAAAATTTGCACTTGCTAACAAAATATGAGCAAAGGCCATTATGATTCTTGCAGTATTTAGTACATAGAAACTACTGCAATCCTATGTGAAGGTCTCCTGTGTTCAAAAAGGCTCAAAATTAATGAGGATTTGCTCCTGATAGAACCCTGATACCACAACGAAAACCCAATATTTCTCATTACAAATAAAATAACAGGTATAGTGACTCTTAAGGATTTCCATCCCAATGTGTTGCTTAACCCCACATGTGGTTGGGATGGACTGCTATGATCATGATACAGGGGGTGGAATTAACATAACTCAGAACATATGTGATAGTCAAGGATGGAAATTGACAGGTGTTTTCCCTTATTTCTCTTTTGCCAGTGCAAAACGAATGTGTCATTCTTGATGCTTAATTATGGTAAATTCAGGGACCCAATGGGAAGAGAATGAAGGATGTCTCACTCCAGTTCAGAAGGCTTTGAGATGCTGAACACACTCTTTATTAAATCTATACTAAAATACATTAATAATATTTGAAGAGAGGCTATTCTACATCCCTACGTTTAATTTACCTATCTTAGTCTTAGTCTAACTCAAACTCGTGACCTTCTCTCCAGAGTCCAGACACAGCTGGACCTGGATTGGTCACTCAAGATAAACAATCTCCAACTCACATTCAGCAAGGGAGAACAGACAGCAGAGATAAGAATTGTTTTTCTCTCTCTGCAGCTTCTTCATGCTTCTCCCAGTAAATCTTTAGGAAAAGTTGCGCCTTGCTTTTCTCTATGAAGAGAAATGAGGCAACACTTAATATTCATATTAGTTCTGCATACTCATCTGGGGAGCTGGACTTTGTTGTTCACTCTAGGCAATCCTCTTTTTCTTGAGATTCTCATCTAAAGAGATGCTGAACTGACATCTGGAAATAGCATGGGATATACTGAGGGCTTCATTCTAAATGGTCATTGACAAGCAGAAATAAACCAGAAGAAAAGCTTCTGTTCCCAAGGGCTTTGTAAAACTCTCCAGATCTGCATTTCTGATGCCTCAAGAGTAGCAGAAGTGGCAATTTCTCAGCCCAGCAGTATTAAACAGGATGTCTCACAACAGGTGTCAAATGGAGTGTCCTGGATCTATGGTTTTAAAGCTGAGGAGGGTTTGGCACAACCTGATCTGGTTGTAAATTTAATCTTTTACTTGTATCCATTAAAAGAAAGAAAAAATTGGGGTTTTTTTACTGATTTAGCATTCTTCATTGCTATTCTCCCCTCATTTGCTTCAATAGAAGTGCTGTCAATGTTTCCAATTCTTAAATAGGGATGTTTGATCTAACTTGGTGTCTTGTTTTTTTTAGAAACCTTTTAGAAGCAAGAAAGTACATGGGTGTGCATGCCAGGTGAAATGTTTCACATTGATTAAAAGTGCATAAGGCAACATCTGGTGACAAAATGAAGCCAGTTCTGGACCAATTGAAAATAAACATTCAGATTTTTTTTTTTTTGCCCTGTCAGCCTCAGAATGATGCAACTGATATCTATTTTTCTTTCCCCATGGTTAGTAAAGTTTCTGATGCTTCAGTGAGGTGCATTGTGAAGTCCATGTGGATAAAGCAATTTTGCTTTGTCTGTACATATAAAAAATTCCTCTTTTTCTTGACCATCTGTTAGTGCACTCCTTTACTATCAGCCTGACATTTCAACTCTGACACTCCCTTTTGAAAAACAGTCTTCTAAATTATAAACACTTAAAATTCTAATAAATGCTTAAAAGAGATTTTAAAGAGCTGAATGCAATGGCAATATGCATTTATTATTATTAATGCACACCTGAGGGGAAAAAAATAATTTCTACAGTCCTCTGGTTGAAATTTTGCACATCCATCTTGCTGTTTGTCCTCATGACACTTCATTGGCGCATCCACCAAAACTGCTGCTGTCATTGGAAAAGTGAGTAAAGTGATTCTGTCAGTGAGTGGTCACAATGGAGCAAGCAGATTATGCAGCTGTAAGAGAATCATAGAATCACAGAAAGGTTTGGGTTGGAAGGCCCATTAAAGATCCTCTCATTTCCATGGGCAGAGGCACCTTCTACTAGACCAGGTTGCTCAAAGCCCAATCCAGCCTGAACTTGAAAACTTCCAGGGATGGAGAATCTACAGTTTCTCTTGGCAATCTGTTCTAGTGCCTCCTCTTTTAAAAATGCCTCCACAAATCTCATGTCTTACTCGCTTCTGTCAGATTTCTTCTTTTTTTCTTCCTTCTGCTCTAACTGCAGTTGTTATCTCCTGCTGGATATCCCTGTTATAAAAGTCTCACTCTGAGTAATGTTACTAGAAACTCTTTAATTGATGTAGATCTCATAACTTTGTAAATCTAGGATGACTTAAGTGGTGTTGTCTGTCTCTCTAAGATGAATCCTTATTGATTAAAGAAATGTTGATATCAACATAGTTAACAACATTTCATTCAAAGGAATGCGAGTCACATGCCAGTTACAAGTTTTTGCGTTTTTTTCCGGTCAGTCTTTTCCTAAAAGAAACAGTGCCTTCATTCATAATATTTTTATTTATACCAGTGAAATATCATGCTGGTATTTTCCTGTGATTGAATTACATTTAAAAAGTTAAAGGTTAACATCTTGAAAAATCATGTTTTTCTGAAGTGGCTTATAGTGTTTTTACAGTGTGTACTATAGAACTGCAAAAGCAGTCTTGGGCTGGTTCCAAGGGTTTGGAATGTATGTCCAACACACACACAGGCATGTGTGGCAATACCTGCTGCAGTCCAGGAAGTGTGATAACCATGCTGGAATGGCATTTCACCTGAGCAGAGCTTCCTCTTTCAATTCCAAGAGCATCTCAGCCATGGAAAATTTCATTTCCGTACTGTGTGACCACTCAGATGCACAGCCTGTGCACTGAGTGGTTGAGCCTTTGGACTGTTGGGATCTTGCATCTAGAAAGCTGTTGGAAATGTGCTACACTGAGGAAGTCATGACCATGAGGGTATGCTGGCAGTCACCACATTATCAAAGAAGCTGGTGACAGGAAATTTAGGGAGTGTGATCCTCTGCTGGCAAATCCAGCATAGGCAGATTTCATAGGCAAGTGCAACGTTCTTTTTAAGATTGTCTTAGCAGGGAGGAAAGAAGTGTGACCCTCTTTTGTCAATCCCATTTGCCTCCAAATTATTATCATTCCTGCACAAGGTCATGAGGAAAAATTGCATTGATGGAAGCAAGAGCAATCATATAAGCGATGGGAGTCTCAGACATACCATAATCATTGACTCACGAATGCAAAGCCCATTGAAATTGTCATTGTCCATCTCATTAAGGAGTGCTGTTTCCATCATTTTTTTGTGTTAGAAACTCTCAGGATTTAAGCATTTTGAAGACCTTTGCTTTTCCAATTGTCTGTCAAAACTTTGTGCTACGGTTCCTGCTTTACTGCATTTTTGAGTTTTGGATGGGAAATTGGGAAGCTTGTGAAATAATTCTCAAGGATGACCTTAATCATTAAACCAGTATGGGGAGCAAATGTAGCAGACTCAGTTCAGACATGGCACAGGAAAAGGGAGCAGGTCTGATACTCTGTTTGCAGTGTTGGATGAGGCATAAATAGGAGATTCATAGACTAATTTAGAAAGGAAGGACCTTTGGAGTTCTCCTGGACCACTCCCACACTCAAAGCAGACATGGTTTAGATAAATGGTTGACCATGATATATGTAATACATCCATTGCAATATAGTAATATATTAATTATATCCATTATGATTTCTCAGACTGATTTAATCTTCAAGGGGCTGGAACAGTACTTCAAATGGATTTATCTTATTGCATTTTGTACCTCCTTGATGGCATTTCAATAAATGGTGTCTTGGGGATTGTGTATTCTGTTGGTTTGTCTGATGAGGATATCCCATCAGATTGGGCCTTTTCAAGTCTTGCTATTTAAATATTGGCACAGGGAGTTGGGAACAATGGTGCTTCTACTGCTGAATAGGTCTTCTACTTTGCACTGGCAAACAGATGGTGGGATCCTTCTAGGACCCTATTGTCCTGCTTTTGGTTTCTTAAATTAATTGATGTCTAATTTCTGATTCCTGATTGCTTCCATCTATGCACACAGAGTGCAGGAAGCTAATGCTGGCACCTGGCTTCTCATTTCCTAGAATAGGAAAAAAATTATAGATGCAGCCCTTTCTTTCTGACCTCCACTCACTGTGTTGCAGCTACATTTTGCCAAACTGTGACTTTATTTCTGCATATTTTACATGGATAATGTGGTGATCAGTAATTAGTAATATTAACAATATTAAACACCTCTGACCTTTATTGACTCTCTTAAACAAACATCTCATTCTTTACTTTTTTTTTTTCTATTCTATAGCTTTAAAGTGGCATTGTGTGCTTTAGATATCAAAGCGTTACATTAGTATGAAATGTCTCAAATACAGAAATATCAGCTGTATAAAACCTGGCTTGCTCTGACTTCTTTGGGAGGTGGTTCTATCTATTAAGTCTAACTTTTGTAGTGTGAAGTACAATTTACTGGAGCAGCTGTTTAAATCTTCTAATGGTATAGTGCATTTAACTTGATATGTTATTTGTCTTGCTCTTAATGAATCTTTGATCAATTTGTACCTAGTTCACTTTTTTTCCTGCACTTTACTGTCCACAGGAAAAAAGAATAGTAGGGGCTTAATTTAGAAAGGTCAAAATGGTAAACAAATTTAAAAGGGTCAATGTACTTCAGAGCGTAAAACCATGTCAGGTTGTGGAAGGATCGTTTTGGTCCTAATTCTCTGCATCACATAAAGGTGTCGCTCCTTCTTAGAGTTCCCTGATGCTAACAAAGGCAGACAAGAGCTGGCTGGTGAGACTGGGCTTTGCTGTTGTTTTAGACTCCTACTTTTTCAGCAGAGTATTTCAGTGTGTCACAGTACACAAATAACCCTTACAGAGCAGTAGCACAGAGTTGCATTACTTGCTACATGCACAGCAGAGCCAATTAATAGTGATGAGTCTATTTGGTGGATTTGATTTGGTAAAATGTGGGGTTTGGTTTGTTTTGTTTCTCACTTCCACACCTGTGGCAGGCACGTGTGCTCTCCACCTGAATGATATAATTCTTAATATTGGAAAATTACTGTATGCACCATGAAGTAAACAGTTTGCTTTTAGCAACAATTTTGGGGGCCCAAATAAATTTTTCAAAGAACTTGACCTTGGAAGATGGAGGATAAGAGTTTGCTTTTTCAAATAAAAGTGGTTTCCTTTGAGAAAAAGCTCTCAGATCCATGTTTTCAGCTAGCTTTGTAATCAGACGCATTGTTAAAATGTTTTTGGCCAACAAACAAATCCTATGATGATTTCAAGGCAGGGTCAATTAAAATAAACAAATGTTTTTGCTTTCTAGGAAAGCTTTTGTGTCAGTAATGAAACAAATTATGAAGTACTTCAAAACAAAAATAAACACAGACTACCAAGAGTTTTCATTTGGGAACAAGTAGCTCATAGAATGGCAGGGAAATGTACGGCTTATGTGCAAATCTTGTATTGCTACTGCTCTAATACCAGCGCTAGTAGTCCCATTAGATTAATTACTCTTGAATTCAGAGAATCTGCTCATTTGTAGAAGTCCCCATTAGTGTGAAGCAGGCCTGTAGCAATGTACTCAAACAAGGATTAAGAGCCATAAAAGAGTAGATTGTGGTTGTTTTATATACTTTTTTTGCAATGGGTACTTTACAGACTCTGTCTACCAAGCAAGTGACAGATTTTACAGTGTGGTCCTTTTCTGCAATGTGACCACGTGGCTTAACCTGGAATCTATTGCTTTTGTGGCACAATGGTAAAGAAAGAGTGTTTCTCTTGCAATTCTCTATAGTCGTTAATAAAAACAGTCAAGACTAGATAAATAAATGTGTTAAACGATACCTGTCAAGGACATGTATTTGGGGATTGATTGCAGTGATGTGACTTTAAAAAGGCAGAAGTCTCCCCATCTGGAGCAGCCTGAAAGACTGAGATCCAGCAGTCACCTCCAGACAACAAACTGTTATTTTTTGTTTCTTCTATTCCCTTTGTGTGTTTAACCACTGCTATATTTTATTGGATTGTGGCCCTGTCCACATAGTGACCCTACATACTGATGTTGCATGTCAGGGATAGCAGTGAATAAAGTCCTGCTATTAAGGATATTATTTCTACCTCTTTAACTCATGCCCAGCTTACTAACAACGCTATTCCTACTATCATCAGTAAAAACAGGAGTAACTGCTGTCAAAGTGTGCCAGTAAAAGAAAGAGAATATTGGGAGTGGCTGCTCGGCATCTGGTGGGATAAAGAGGTGGCAACATTGCCAGAATAAATAGAAAACAACCTTACTGATAATTACCAGTAGAGCAAAGATGGCAGTGGTAAGAGTGATATAGGAAAATAAACACAGACATTGTGAAAGTTAGCCATTAATTTCTGTATTACTGGGAAATAGTTATATCACTTTTTTTTTTTTTTGGATATTTCTGTAAACAACAGTGAGGAGGGGCATAGTATTTAGAGGTCTTTTTTTTCTTATTTCCAAAGCATCAGTATAAAATATACCATGACTGTGTGTTTTTTGCCATATGCTGATACTTTCAAGGCTGTGAGGAGAAAGCTGCTATTAATCCTGTCTGTGGGTTTTCTTTGTTGTGTTTTTTATTTCCTGAACTGTATCCATCTCCTTTTTTCCTGACTTTCCTTTGTAACTCCAGCTCTGCAAATTTGTGCCCCTTAGCATGACCTAATCTAAGGAACATAAGAGCTCACATGAAGCTCCCAGCCCCAGAAGCACAAAGCTTTGCTTGGGTGAGATCTTGTTTGAAAACAGAAATGTTACTAATGTTAAGAGGAGAGGAGCTGTTCATGTTATCTGTGGAATGTAAATTGGAACTGGAGTTCAGAAACATTTGCAAGATTATAACACTATCTTCAACTCAGCCTTTAGAAACATCAGCTATATCCAGTTGTTTGAGAAATTAAGCTCAGACAGCAGCCCAGCTTGCAATAGCTCAGCTTTTTTTTTTGAGACTAGGATGAGGATCATGAGCACATGATGTGAGATGTCACAGGTGTAAAACACACTGAGAAAATTTCTTATAGGACAAACTATATTAGGTACTGGTTTGTTTGTGCACATTTTTTGGTTACTCTGTGGTCCATGTGGACTTTTCACCTGCAGAAGAAAACTAGAAGAGACCAGTTTAGCTATCTGCATCTGCAAGTTATTCTTGGCTTCTAAGCAACTGCAGTGAAAGATTTGTAAAATATCTAAGCAGGGTAGCAGATTATAATATTTCAATTGTCATAGGTAGTCCTGAGTGTGTTACCCTGCTTTTTCTGGTGGCAGAATGGTACATTCAGCTGATTGTGTACCTGCTCTTGCTGCAGACTTGTCAAGTGTAAACTGGTAATTGTCAGGGGAAAGGGAAAGGAAGGGCACAATTGGTCTGACAAGAATGGATGCTTACTGCAATATTTTTTTACTCTTCTTGCAATATTCACTGCTAGTTTGAGTTTCTAGAAAAATTGAATTGGCAGGCTTCCTACCAAATCTACAACTGGATTTAGAGAACACTGTATTTAAGTGTAAAATAAAATTACCTTATAAAAGGAAACTGAAGATGTCATTTGGAGAGGGGAAAAAGAAAATTTAGTTTCATCCATAATTTTTAGGGAGGAAAAATTCTATATTGAAAAGAATTGCAGAAAACTCATGATTCTTTGAGAGGTAACTCATAAAGATGGAAATATTTTGCTGTGCTTTGAAGAGCCCCACAGCAAAGATCTTTGTAATGGTCCATCTCATACACCAGCTGAACAGAGACCAAATCAGCCAAAGGCAAGAGAAACTTTGGAGGGAGAATAAGACACCAGTTTTTCATGGCATCATCAGTATAATTACATGGATTATGTGGAATGCAGCAGATGTTTAAACATCATGGCTTGCTGTTGTTGCTTTTCTCTCAAAAGAGGAGAGGTCATTTAAGGACTTGACCTATGAAGATGTTTCAACCAGCTGTGTACAGGGCTGGTAATTTGGGGACAACCTTTAAAAACAAAAGATTCTTGGATCCATAGAATATTTTTTGTTGTTAAAATATAATAACTTGTTTATTTGTTTATTTAGGAGCAGTGTCTCAGTCAGCAGAATCATTGTAGTCAAGTGGCTGCTCACTTTGCAGGGCTCTGGAGCAGTGCACCATTTTTACATTTCTTTATGCCAGAGCTCCTCTGGGCATGACATTTAAGTCTCTGGTGCTCCTAGAGTCACTGAGGAAAATGAGGCTTCAGATTAGAAGTGCTTAACTCAAAAGCACAAATCTTCCCTTCTTTTGCTGTTGCTCTCCTAATGCTGTGAGAAACTTCTGTACTTGCTTTTCCTGTTCCTCCTTCTCCTTCTCATCCTGCTATTTGCCTCCTCTTTTCCAGCTGCCATCAGTCTTTTTTTCCCTCTTACCCCTCAGATGTTTTCTTCCTGCCTTTGGCATCTTCCTCATTTTTTTCTTATCTCAGCAAAATAATTTATTGTCCAACTTGACAGTCTTTTCAAGTTGTCTTTAGTCAGTAAGTGCTTGCAGAGTACTTAGTTAGAAAAAGTTTGTTGCCTATAATAGTTGTGCATAACTATTCAATGTAAATGCATACTATGGAATTCTAATTAGTGTTATCATCTGAAAGAAAACAATGAGGCCTCTCTTCCAGCTCAGGTTTTCTGTTACCAGTCAGCATGTTGCTGTCTTGGAAATGGCTGGTGTTTTCCAGAGCAGCAAAACCAAAGTTGTTCTAGGTGTTCCAATGCTTTGTGTCTTGGTATTTCTTACAGAAAGGCTAACAATATACCATTCTCTTTTGAAAATGCTTTACAGCTGTTTTGCACATGATTATCTGGGTAGACAAGGTCACTAAGAATTGTAACATTTGTCCTTGAAACACCAGACAGAGCTGTGGCAATGTGTGTAAATAGTTAATTGGGCATGACACATGAATTGTAGAATGATGGCCAGGTTATGAACGTTGCTGTGTGTGTACAGGTGATGTAATGGAAAGTTTTCCTTGTACTCAACAGTCTTTGTCAGTATGAAAACTCTCTGATGCTGCTCTGTAATGGATGTTTTTAACAGCACAATTCAGGAATGTAATCAGATTGAACAGTTCCCATTCTTGTTCATGGATCAGGCTGGTAATCCTGATTGTAAGTGATGTGCACAACAAGGCTTCAACAGCACACCTTGCTGCCTGAGAATTTAACTCTGGTTTGTTTCTGTTTTCTAGCATAAACAGAGCCTTTGTTTATGCTAGAAATTGTCATGAGTGCCTTTTCCAAAGTGGTTGTTGAAAAGGAGACAGTGTACCACAATGCCATTTCTGTTTCTATTTCTGCAACTACTGCAGTCACTTGATTCTAGTGGACTTCTGCACACCTGACAGAGTATTCAGGTTTCATTGCAGTGTTTGAAGCAAAACTCTAGACAGTTAAGCAGCAAAGGAAGGAAAGCCTGTGGATGCCTTTCTGAAAAATGTGAACAAAGCAAGTCTTCTATCAGGAATTTAGATATCAATTTAATGTAAGTTCAGGGCATAAATACATGGTGTGCTTTGTCTGAGACTGATCCAGATCACTCAGCAGCTGTGGGTGTCCTCAAATTATATATGGGGATATCAGTAGTGAAAATATTTTCTGAGCCCTCTTACATCAAAAGACCAAAGCAGCAGTGCCATTGACTTTCTGTCCTGGGCTAGAAAAGATGAAGGATTCATAAGGTGGGTAAGGGCAATACCTGTCTCCAGATGCAGAAATCCAGAGTGTTGCAGTGGAGAAGATTAGTGATTGCATCTCTGAGTTTTGTTATGCTGAGTTTACAGATCTTTCAGCCAGTGGGAGATTATATTAGTGCAAAATGAGCAGTTGAAACCAATGGTGCCAAGCAGAGCACAAATACAAAATCAGTGTCTGATCTGATCCCACGGAGTTTCAAGTAAGGTGCCAGAGCAGCAATTAAGAGGCAGGGTGTGTAGGAGCAAAGTGAGCAATGACTTTCATGTTTTGATGGTATTTTTATGGTTGGCTGTTTTTGTGCTTTTTCTGTGGATTCATGTTAGGAAAAGAGGCATTTATTTAAAAGACAAAGGGAGTGTCTGTTAAAATAGAATGCTAAAGTAAAAGATTGACATTTCCAATCCGACTGAAGTAAGGACTTGAATAATTTTATCTAGAGATACATGGAACAAACCACCAGACACCATTTTGGGAAACATGTTTGCTCCGAAGCGTACCAAAGGCATGATTTCAGTCTAAGATGCAAGTTATTTGTGATTTAGATAAAGGAGTAAATGTCAAATCAGGACTTCTTTGTTTCTCAACTTAAAACAAAATTGGAGGAAAAAAAATTTTGTTGTTTTATCCCTTGATGTTCAATTTATCCTATAAATTATCTCTGACATTTTTATTTAAAAATGGCAGTCTAATCCCAGTGTAGTGTTTAGCCTTCCTCTAATTCCCTGACTGCTGCAATCATTGCTTCTTGCTCAGTCTTGCTATGCAGCATCTGTTGAAACTGTTCTAGGTTCCAGTTCACTAGATACACTACCAGAGTGCAAAAGGGGTTGAACAGCTGTAGGGACAAAAATGAACTCCTTCACAGAGAGCAAAGCTCTTTAGTGCACTGTTCTGATTATGGCAGAAGGAGCTGACTTTGCGACAGGCTGAGACTCTCTCATGTTGAATTGGGAACATGAAAACCACAACCTCAGACTGCATGTTGTAGATGAATCTCAAAAATCTGTTTTGCTTAGCAAGAGGTAGATTTGCCATCCACACCCATTTCTCTGTCTTCTCTTTTTAAGGGCCAGACACTTGCACTCAAAGTAATGACTCCTTAATTCACCACTCCACTGCATCAAAACATTTTGGTAAAACAAGACAAAAATCTCCCTTCACTGTGCATCTCATGAGTGCTGTGACCCTGCACTTCAGCAGCATTGTCCTGAGGGTTTCCTAAATGTGCTGGCAGGGTCTGGGGACTGCATAATCTGGGAGGGGGATGTTTCAATTAGACACCAGTGATGTGTATTCCAGCTTGAGCCCTAAATCAGAAAACTTTGTGAGAGGCACAAAGGGCTGAAATGTCATGGCTGCAACATTGCAAGTATTTCAGTACATTGAGTTTTGCCAGCTTTTGCTTCAGATGTGCCTTCAAGAATATATTGACTGCTTTTAATAAACAGGAATAATAGAGGTTAGGATTCATTAACTGAAGACCAGGCTGCAATTAAGTAAACTGGTAACTTTTTGATGTGATATCTGAAAATTCCCCTACAAATTGTAGACTAATGATTTTCTATGTGTACAAAATACATGTTTGTATTGACAAGAAAAGGTAGTACACAAATTTATTTTGTGTATGCTAAGATTTACAAGAACATTCTGTGTGATCGACTTAAATTCTGAATTTAAAAAATATGTCCTGGAGTTTATTGCAAGGCTTAAGTAATGCTGTAAAATATTTGTAGTGAGGAACAGCTTGTTTAAGAAACTGAAAATTATGGCTTAACTCTATTAGATGACTTGAATGTCCATCTGGAATTCAAGTGTGGAATTCTCTGTGCATTATACATAAGAGGACACTGAAATATAAGAACAACTCAAAATTCAATAGGTTTGTGGAATAAGTTACTAACAGGAAAGATTATTGTGTCTCAGAGCATTGTTTTCTCATCACGTACACACACATCCAGCTGTTTTGTGGGGCTTTTTATTCTTTATACTTATCTGGAAGTGCAGCATTCATTACTTTCATTTAAGCATTTTAGCAATGTGGGTATAGGACACAGATTTATGTCTGAGCATGACCCAAGTCAAGGACTTGACTGGAAAATGATGTTTGGAAGCTATGGGCAAGAAAACAGTCATGTGAGAGTAAAAGATGCATCAGCTCAGCAGTCACGTAGATGGGAAATTAAATCTTTCCTCTGGAGCTACTCAGCAATTTTTTGTTGTTATTCTTGTTTGGGTTTGTTCGGGTTTGTTTGTGTTTTTTTCTTTGTTTTCCATCTGTATTTCTTACAGCTGGACTGCATTCTGTATGTTAAGATGTTTGGACTGGTAAGATGTTAGTTTTTTGTTTGTTTTCTCTTTGCACTCTGCCTATGAAAAAAGATAATGGACAGCTTTGGAGAGAATCATGGAATCATTTAGGTTGGAAAAGTTCTCTAAGATCATCAACCTAACACTGCCAAGCCCACTATTAAACCATGCCCCCAAGAAACACATCTTCACATCTTTCAAACACTGGGCAGCCTGTTCCAAAGTCTGACCACCCTTTGGTGAATCATTTTCTTCTACTCTCCAATCTAACCTTCCCTTGCTGCAATTTGAGGCCATTTCCTCTTGTCCTGTCAGCTGTTACCTGTGAGAAGAGACTGATCCTGCCTCACTACAACCTCCTGACAGGGAGTTTAGAGAATTATGAGGTCCCCCCTGAGCCTCCTTTTCTCCAAGCTAAACACCCTCAGCTGCTCATCATCAGAGGTGTGCTCCAGACCCTTCCCCAGATTGCACAAATTATGCTTGTCCCCATCTTCTGGTTGGATTAGAAAAGGCCCTAAGATATGTTAGAGATTAGTTCTGTTTTCTGAAAGCTTTTTCTTTTGCAATGAGGGTTACACACAAAACTGCTGCTTTTCTACTGTCATATAAAGCATGAAAACAATTAATAGGTGATCCCTGGTACCAAACTGGCTATGCCAATGTGACTAAACTGGCTTCTATATCATTCCATAATACTTGCAGAAATATGTGTTTATTTGTACAAAGCACATGCAGTCCTCCTTCCTTCTAGAGGAATTTATCTCCATCCTGAAGATGCCCTTCAGTTTTCTAACTTGGAAAAGGTAACTTTGGACTGTATCTTTTCCTTCTTTTCTCCCTACTTGTACCTTTGTGTACCTGTATTTGAAAATGCAGTCTAGATATGTGGTGCATGACAGGAATCTGAGGCTAGTGGAATGTTGGGAGTGTGTTACTTGCTCACTGGACTGCATTTCTTTCTTGCCATGAGCTTATTTTTTCCCCCATGAGATAAGACTTGGAACTGCATGGGATCTTGGATGGGTTTGAACAACCTGGCCTAGTCAGGGGTGTCCCTGTCCATGGCAGGGAAGTTGGAACTGGGTGAGCTTTAAGGTGCCTTCCAACCCAAGCCATTCCAAATTTAGATTCCAAAATAACACTTGTTACTCCCACAGTTTGAGGCACAAGATATATAGGTGAATATTAGTTGCTTTAAGAACAGTATTTTCCTGGAACATGTTTTTCAGCTTAAATGATCCTTAGAGATACATGTGTATATGTGTGTATAATACATATGCATAGATATATTTACAGGTAAAAATATGATAGTAACATAAAAAACTCTGGGATCTGAATCAGATAAATTTGATCTTTCCTTCTTTGCAAAGTCTTCTGCAAACCAATTAATCAAATAATTTTTCCTCCTCATCTGTGAAATAGTGTTCATACTCATCTTTAAGCAATTTTAGTCTCTGTTTAAGCATCACTATCTGGAAGCAGTGATATTAATTAGATCAGTGCAAGTTCTTCCTGGGCATAATGACAGCTATATAGGAATAAATGACTTATCAGGTATTTTTGGCTACATGGAAAATAGAAAACCTTACAGCTTCTTTGAGTTTTGGCAGTGACTTCACAGTCTCAGTAACACTGCAGAACACTCAGGCTTTTCAAACAGTAATCCAAATGGGAAAGCAAACAAAGTGTTTCATCCTCGAATTTAATGCATGAGACAAATGACTGCGTCTTGGGACTCAGAGTATTGGTAGAGGGAAATTGTGACTTTTAGAAAGTGTTGGTATAAGCATTTTTAAAAATACTGAAAGACAAAGAGGAACATATAGAAAGACTTAGAAAAATGAATGGTAAAGCTGCTAATTATATTGTGATAATTAAAGAACAGAAACTGCATCTGGAATCAGAATGAATGAGCATTTGATACCTATAGAAGAGCTCTAGAATTAATAATAAATATTTTGGGGTACTTAGGATATTGGTACTGGTTTGATGATAATGCAGTTTGTGGCTTTAAATTGTTGGTTTGTTTTTTTTCTGTAAAACTGCCCCCCACTTCTAACATTGATCATGGCACTTACTCATGGCCAGGTGTTGCTTGAAAGTAGCTTTAATTGCCAATAATGAACAACCTTGGAGGTTCCACATCTCACCAGATATATGTATTTTATTTTTTAATCTGTTATGGGCTCAAACTCAGACTTTTTGAGATTTTTTTGATCAAGGAATTTAGCTTCCTTTGTCTAATATTAGTTCCTTTCCCCATGTTTTTGTGGGTTTTTTTGTGAAATCTTTGGGCTCTTTGTTGAAGAAAGAGGGGCTTTTTCTTCTGCATTATGTCATCTTAGGTAAAATCAGTGCACCTCAGAAGCTTTTATTCTCATTATGCTATAGAGGAAAAGCCTGGGAAATAATAAAACCCTTATTCAGGTGGACAGGAAGATTTTCATCTCATCTTGAGATGTACCAGAGTACCTCATAATCAACAAACAGCTGCACTGTCATTTCCTTTGGGTGCAATTTTGTCCTGAGCACTGAGGAGGAGGCAGTGAGAGCATCTCCTTGGGTCTGAGGGGTTGGGGACTTAAAGCAGCAGGGGCAAGGTTTCATTCAAATGGCAGAACTATGCTCTGACCTTCTGATATGCTTGGAATATTGATTTGTTTGGGATTTAGGACATTAATTTTAAATGAATTTTTTCAAGTCTGAAATATTATAGTGCTTTGTTGTATGAAGAGAATTATTATTTTTCTTTCATCAGATGTTTGCTAACAAATGTGTCAATAAAGGCTATTTGCTGTTTTGAGATGAAGCAATGTATAATGTGCACAGCACATAATCAGCTATAGATTGGTAAATAAGAGCAGATTAGGGTTCCAAATAGGCAGTATTTTCTTTTCTTCCTAAAAAACCAATTTTTGTCTTTTTTTCTCGTAATATCGGTTTGGTTTTTGAAGTTAAAACTACCATTGGTTTACAGGAATTTTGCTTAGTGTACTTCACTCAGGAGTTTTTAAGAGTGTGCATCTCTTATGGAAATTGGAAAATTTGGAAACAGATCTTCCAATTCAAATCCCAGACTTAAAAAAAACAGACTAAACTCTCTATTCCTTAATAAGGTGTTGCAATTCTTGTGTTAGGTTATAACATTCTGAAGTATGGGCTGTGGAAGGGTTTCTATGAGAGAAACAGGTATTAGAAAGAAAAACAACATACCATTCCAGAGAAAACTTATATAAAATAATTTGCTTAGCTGTGGTTTCTTTCCTTTTGTATTTGCTTTTTGCATGTAATTTGCCCTTCGTTGCTTAATTTGTGCATGGAGAAAATATTATTACAAAAAAAGAGAAAAGTTTGCAAAAGAAGATGATTTCTGAATGCTGGGACTGTAGTTTTTGTTTAACTTTAAGCGACAAAAAATTATATTTTTTTTTTAATATCGCACTCCTACCTGTATGTGTGTGAGAGCAATGATGGTGGAGTGTGGTGCTACTGAGGTAGAGGCAGTGGCTCTTCACACAATAATGGGGAAGTTGCCCCATGTAGGAATGAGCTTGCCCACATCAATTCCACCTGCATGAGGGCAGAGGCTCCCTGGAGGAGCTGGAGTGCACTAAGCCCTCTAAGATGGATGGGGTTTTCTGGGGACAGGCAGCATCATGGAAATGCCAGTGGGAGGAAGACCTGGAAGCGGAATTGGTAGCAATGCCCTTGATTGCAGAGAAGAACGGTGATGGCAGCTAGGACTGATCTTTCTGAAACTCTTTAAAGGCTTACGGGTAATACATCATAGAAAAATAAGAGTCTCAGGTGGCCCAGGGGACAATTGCATCAACAGAAAAGGAAAAATTAAGCCACACAATGTCCTCAGCCACCAATTGTAAAACCCCAAGCCTGCTTTCCATCTTTATGTTAATTTTTCACTTCTGCTTTATCCCTACTTGAAAGTACCTCAATCCTTGCACAAATTTGGCAGCTGTAAAATAAATGCACCCACAGCATTAATTAAGGATAGAGTGTTCCCCATAACACATTCCTTGCCGATGATACCAATAGACTCTCTGAATGCCTCAACTTAAATCCACTCCAGCTCCAAGGAGGCCTTCACAAGCAGACTCACACAGATGTACCTCTTGCTATTCTCTGGGAGTCAGCAGAGCCATTGAAGAGAGGAACCAGGCACGGAGCTGAGAAAGGCAATCAACTTTCTTTTTGTTTGAAGGTGGTGGGAAGGCTTTGTCCACAATTGCAGCTGCACCTGGGCTCCAAATTGCCTCTCAGCCAGAGCTCTTTGACAAGGCCAGGCACACCTCACTCCAGTGTGACAGCATCTCCTGTGAGCCACATTTACACAAACAGGCCAAGCCTGGTGTCCCCATCCAGACTAAGGTCCTGATCAGCTGGTTTTTTTTCTCTAATTAGCCAGACAAATGCCCACTAACTTTCAAAGTGATTGGAGTAAGGAAGGCATTAGTATGTAATTTGGAATTCATAGTTATTTTATGAAGCATTTAAGTATTCTTCAGAAGGAATTGTATTACACACAGATACATATAGGACAGCTTGATTTAACAATGAAAAAATAAACAGGGCAATTTTATTCTTTATTGCCCAGTTTTCCCCCTTCGTTTTCACTTTGCTGTCTGAAATAAAATTAATAATAATACTATTTCTAGCATGTCTGAATGTCTATTGAAATAATAAATCAAGCTTCCAAGGCACAAGTGTGACTTTAAAATACATAAACATTAATGATCTTCATTTTTCTCAGCTTTGTCTTTTTGTTTCTCGCTTTGATAGCATATCAAGCCATGCTTAATAAACCAGATACCCGAGTTAAATTGTGTACTGCATGTAGAACAGTTTTTACCATGCAGACACGTAAATAGGCTTGGCAACCACTTTGAAATATAAAGAGATTCATAAGCAAAATGTTCACCCCAAAAATCTACAGTTCAAAACATATCCAATTAGAATTCAGAAAGCAGATGAGTTTTTAAATGCAATCTTAAGCTTGGAAGGAGAATCTATCAGGAGATAATTGATTCCACCAAACAGAAACAATCATTGAAAGTGTTCTGCCACCAGAGGATCCTAAGGGCTATAGAAATGGTAATAACTCTATACTTTTCCTTATGATATTTCTGACAGATTTCTACAAGCCTTTGTCCCAGCTCACTGAGCAGGCACCCCCTCTTCGTCACGCTACATTGCCCTGCTTTTGTCCTATTTCTCTCCTGGATGATGAAGGCAGCTGGGCTTTCACCTCCCTTTCTCCTCCAGCAGAGCCAGAGGAGAGCCACACATCCAGGGCCATCCCCCTGCCTCAGCGAAGGTGTCACAGGGCAGAACAGCATCACCTTGGGCTTCTGGCACTGCTGGCAGTGACAAATAGCACGGGGCCTGAGGAAAGGAGAGACAGGGCCATCACCCCTCTTACCCCTTTGTAGCTCCAGTGGTGGAAGGAGCAAATATCCTGACACTTCAAAAGCTTTCTCCTGTGTTTTGGTTACCCTCTGCTCTTCCCTTCTAAATCTCCCTTTCTTGTGGGGAAAAAGCCCTGTCCCAAGGCTGGGCTGTGTGCCCTGGGTGTGCCACAATAAAAATCTTTTTTGCCTGCCCATATGAGAAGCCCTGGAGGAGGGACCATTGGTGTCTTTATTCCAAACAAATCATTTTGATGGAAGTTATTCAAAATAAGTTAATGTATTCAGAGTTTGTGCCTTTTCCTTCCTCTCAGGAACAAATTGAGCAGATCTCTGACTGCTTTAGGTTTACAATTTCTAACCTTCATTATTTCCAAAACTGCAGTGAAAGACAAATATTTTTTCTGATGTATTCAACTTTTGCTAGCTTTATCCAGTGGACAATCTGCCCCTAAAAAGGAGTATGATATGTGCTTTGATTTAATATTCTATTTGTCTTTCTCTCTATCTGTACAAAGAATGTGCTTAGACAAGCCTAAAAGGAGTCTATGGAATAATTGTTCTGGCCCATATATAAGTCATATTTTACCTCTTGTTGACATTCAGCAATTTTACTGCTTTTTAGTTTTGTTCTGTCCTCTTTTTCATCAATGATTTAATTCATTTAGAGCACTTTTAATAAAAAAATTGTTTGCTCTGTGGGAGAGGATGATTTATTGTTGGGGGCTCTGCATGCATGAGTGTGGATATATCAAACTTTTGTTTCTCTTTTAGAGAGATTTTTTTGTTAATCTAGAGTTGTGCTGACTGCCAGTCTTTCCTGGGAGAATGAGTTCTTAGAGCCATTCTGGTCAGTTCTAGTTAACTGGGTTTAGTTAGACTCAGCCTGGGCATGTGAACACACATGCAGATTCTTGGAGTCCTTTAATGACCCTTTGCTTAGAGAAGGAAAAATATTGCCATGACTTAGGCATATGGGCTGTGGTCTTAGTCTCACAGACATGAAAGACTGTGATGTTTCAGAGTAAAGGAATCAACCCAGCAGGATGGGTGGGTAGGGAGACAGAATTTACAAAAGCAAGAGCAAGAGGAGTTGCTGCTAATTTAAGCACCAGAGACCCTCCTGCTTTGAGGTGTAGTAAAAAAAAAAAATGCATTTGCCTCTCCTTCTAGTGAGATATATTTGAAACACAACACTGTTATTAGCTTCCTATGTGTTGTCTCCCTGTTCTGTTTGCTTTTATCAGTTCTTCTGAGCCCTGCAGTTGGGCTAATTTCAATACTAATAATTAAACTCTTTCTGCATTAGTGTTCCCCAAAACAAAGCCAAAATATTGCTTCCAACTCATCTGGCTCAGTTAAGAGATGCTGGATGATGTATTACATCTTTTTTAAGAGTTAAAAAGCTAAAGTAATAGTTATAAATAGATGTATAAAATCATGCCACTGAATCTCAGAAGCACTGCACTCAAGGAGAGCAATACAATTGACAAGCAATTTAAGCTGGAGTGTGAAAGGATGCAGAAATAACAAGATTTGCATGAAAAATATTGAGATCATGAGAACATCAAATTTAAACAAAAAACTCGTGTGCCTCATGACTAAATCATGAGAACTGGCATTGCTGTTATAGCGTTCAATATGCTTGGCTTTTGAAAATAGTTTTATAATGAGGGTGGAGTGTATCTCTCTGTACAGAAAATGAGCATTGTTTGTATCTAGCTAGCTCATTACTATGAGAATCAGGAATGCAAGACTCTCAAATCTTAATACAGGTCAGAAGATCTCAGATGCTTCCAGCTATGGTTGAGCCCACATTGTCAGGAAGATAACCCAGAGCAAAGACAGAAACTGACCCTGCTTTCAAATCAGTCAATCAATCAGTGATTAAACAGTGCCACCAAACAAGAAAAAAAAAAAAAAAAGTAGAGGGAATTTCAATCAGGAATTTCAATCAGGTAGCTGATTGTCTATTTATTTCATCTTATCAGTGACAATCATTTATCTTGGGACAGAATACAGTTACATCAGTGATGGTGGCAGAAGGGTCTGAAGAAGGGTCATTGCAAAAAGACTCGCTCACATCCATCTGGCTTTACTCTTGCATGACTTACAACCACCAAGACAGATTTCTTTCACTTTCTTTTGCTGCTGTTGTGCTTTCTGACACGCTGCATGCTCAAGACAAAGCTAATAGATACTCATTGTCTAAGGGAAAGTACAGACCTTCTAAATCAGTTTATGCTTTCATTGTATACTGTATCACTGCAAATGGGGGTGGTACTTCCAGGGATTCTTTGTTTAATTCCATCAAGGAGTTGTCACAAATTAAGGTGCTTCAAGGGCATTCATATTTTCTAAATTCTTTGCCAAAACTGAAGTGTCAAAAAAAAAAAAATCCTACAAAACCACTTAGCTCTGGAACTTAATATTCCTCTATTAATTTTAGTGTTGCTCACTGATATTTCTTTAATACCTTACATTCTGAATATTTTAAATAAGCATGTAAGATGCCCACATGGGGATTTTTCCGTTTGTTTTTAAAATAGCTATCATCCTCATGATAATGAGGAGCAGCATTTATATAGGCAATCATTTTTTTTAAAACTGAATATAGAGGAGAGTAATTTCTGCTGTCTGTCAGTTGCTAGGCTCAGCTGCTTCATAGCATTGTACTGAATATGAAATACACCCCTGGAAAAGATTCAGACTGCTTCCCTAAAGAAGCAACTGAAGTTTTCTTTTTTTTTCTTTCATTTTAACTTTACAAGTTATGAATTCGTGTACACTTCACACCACCTTATTTCTAATTAACAGCAGTTAAGTCAAACAGGACACTTGGCTCTGTGTTGTAATTCCTGGCAGAATTTTGCCATGTCACTTTTCTTCATATATTTCATAGCTGACACTTTGTAACAGGAATGCTTCTGTCTTGAAAAATCAAAAATACAATCTCATATTTGAAAGGCTGCAGAATTTGGATCCACTTAGTCTAGATAAGAACTTCATCTCTGTTATTGGTACAGCAAAACAGAAATATGGGTCCTGCCTCAAAAATATATTATTATTTTATTGGGTTTTGTCTTTCTGAGTTTTCAGCTTAAATTAATGGCTGGATTGTATTTGACATCAACAGGTCTTCAGTGTGATTGTTTAACACAGGCTTAAAGTGTTGTGACAATAATGTGTCCAGTGTTACAAGAATTGTGCTAATAAAACTGCAGTGCAGTAGCAGTAAAATAAACCATGAGGGAGGAAAGCTGGGTATTGATGGGCAATTTCACACTGTTCACCATGACTCTGGCAATTAGCAGTAAAAATGAGATGATTTTACCTGGAAAGGAGTCTCTGTCCAAGCAGTGCATTTTACTATTCTCATCTGCATTGCAAGCACTCATGTGTTGGAAACACCCCAGTAAGAGCAGAGCTTTCTTCTTGCCAGAAATAATTTCTTCCTGTTGGCCGTGAGGAAGGGGAGGGAGAAGGAAATTTCTCTTGGTTTGTACCCTCCTGCCTCTGCCTGCCTTCCCCTAAAATTTGTATTAATTTGAACCTCTTGTCCTTTGGGACAGAATCCTGTTCCCTGGGCTGCAGAGCACAGCCAAGACAAGGGAAGGATGGTCTTTAATGAATCCTCCCTTGCAAAACATCTCACCTGGCCAAAAATCCCTTCCTGCTGCCTTGGTCAGCTCAGTCTTACATGAGGCAATGCCATTTATTTTCTAGGAAGTCTGCCAAGTCCAGAAGTGATTATGAGTCTGGAATGCTTAAGCCCTGAAAGAGTGAAAATTTGGGCAGTTTTGGGCTTATTTTGAAGAATCAGAAGTGACTGATCTTTGACATGACTTATGCAGCCAGAAGGCAGAATTGTTCCACACTGGGGCTGAGCTGGGGAGGACAGCCTGGGAAGGGAAATTTGGGGTGTATCTTGGTAAATTGGAGTGTTTCCTGAGGAAGAGGTAGATCAGAATCCATTCAAATGTAGGTCAAAAGTGAGCTTTGTTGGAAGGCTTCAACATTCATTATTTTTTATTGACAGGGAAATAATTCTACCCCCATAATACAAATTCCAGAGGAAAAAAAAAAAACAAGCCTGAAGCCCTGCTGGATACTTTGCCAAATATTTTAGTGTATTTAGAACCTCAATAATCATTTTCTCTTTCCATGTTTCTACATTATTCAGAATAGTACTGGGTTTTTGTCTTTTTTTTTTTTTGTACTTAATATTGTATATATTTTAAATATCATTGTCTGTAATTGTCCAGGATTTAAAAAGAGGTGTACTAATAGTTCTTAGCAAAGATTGATTTATCTTTGGTCTTGTGTCTTACAGAACTGAGTATAATTAACAAACTGTAATTTGGGGAAAAATCCTGTTGTGGAGAAAAGACATTTTACCTCAACTTTTCTCCTCCAGTTTGCAGAAGCAAAAATGCAAGAGAGAAAGGCTTGTAAAAGCTGTATAGCCTTTTAGTGCTGAAGCTTATTTAAGGGCAAGTAATTTTGGAAATAAACTGGAGATGTTGTTTTGATTTTGTAGGTTTTTCTTTCTCTTTTGCTTTTATAGTGCCTTTCATGTTAGAATGTCCACTAAAGAAAAGCATAACATTTTCAAAGTTATATAATCATTTGTTTGTTGTTAACTGCGGGTTAAAAGGCATTATTATTCTTTATATTTTTAGAAAATCTGTAATTTTACAGACCTTTTCACTGCAAGCAGTTTCTTTCCCTCTCCACACTCTTTTCCCCTGGATTTCCATTTTAGAGAAACAGCTGGAAATATCTACCTTGCTCTTTTTACACTACCCCTATTCCTGTACTTTTCTATTGCTGGACTTTACACATCACACAATGTGACTAAGTATCTGTCAGATGCTGTCTGTTATCTCATTGTCTCCTCAGAGGAAGAAGTATGGGCAGTGAAGTGTTATGTTTTGATTGGGACTTAGGTTTTTTAATTTGCACACGTTGGTCTGTATTTCTCTTAGTATGTTCAAGGTCATAAAAATGTACTTTGTGCTTCAAGGGAAAAATAGTCCTTTCTTCACCCAGGATTTCTTGTCTCAGGGCCTAAGAAAACTGTGCTCAGCTCAGCCAGCAGAGCCTGTCAGCCACTGGTTTGCACTTTCAAACTGGGGGGCAATATTTCACACCTCGGGCCATTAAATGTTCAGAGCAATTATACTTTTCATCTCAATTATTTCTCATGTGGAGAGGGGAAAAGAGGTTTTAGTATGTGTCTTCATCGGATAGTGGTACTGGGGAGATGGACTGCAGCTCATCAGCAGCAGGCAGAGCTTCCCAGGAGGTGATTTTTTTAATAACTAAATAAAAAAATAAAGCCACCAACATGTTGCTGTAATGTAACCAAAAATTTGTAATGAAACAAAATGGAGGTCAAATATCCATTTTATTTTGTAAAAGTGGGATCCAGACACTTTTTGAAAAGTGGGATACAGAAGGAAAGAGTAGCTAATACAGATGACACAGAGAAATCAGAATTCATTCATGAAGTATAGAAAAAACTGAATAAATGTGGCATAGCATTCGTAAGGTAGGCACATATCCTGCTGCAAGATTTTCATCTGCCAAAAACTCCTGTTTGTCTTCTGAGACTCACTTTTAAGCCTAGAAGAAGTTTCAGTGACTCTGATGTCTTGGTAGAAGGTCAGGGGCTGGAAGAAGAAGATGTTCAAGTCCCTCCTAACCCTAAGCATTTTATGGTTCTATGTGTCAGGGAGAATATACCAATCTTTAGATGTTGTGAGCCATTGTATGGTTGCTGACTGTTTCACTGAGTGGTATTGAAAATCAATGTTAAATTAGGAATAATCATTAATTTTTCAGTGACAAAGAAAAATTCTGTGTTTTGCGGCAGATTCAATTTATCAGTCAGCACATTTAGCCTGCATTCTCTTAAGAAGGGCTCAAAACAGTCAGATATTAATCTCAGTATTTAAAAATTTTTTTTGCAGGAGAGGCTTGAGGTTTCTTATGCCTGTTTGCCTGTTTCCAGGCATAAGAAGTGAGAAATATGTTTGAATGTCTGCCTAAACTGTGACTGGTACAACCACTGAATTGAAAAGGCTGTACTCCCAAGACTCAATGAAATCACTTTCTTTTGAATTGCTTGAAATATATCAGTTAATTCTGTTAGCTAGTTGCCTTGATTGCCTATTTGGGTGCTAGAGAGAAGCAGACTGTGATTAGTCTGATTTATTTTAGATGCCTACCCTAAGTCAAGGTCAATCACATACCTCGATCTTGCAATTTCCTTTAAAGAAATTCCAGATGAAGAGCTCAAATGCACATTCCAAAAGGCTGGGGGAAAAGTGAACATTTTATGCATCTGTAGAGAACGATTTTAGGTATTTTTCTTTTGCCATAGGCTGTCATTACATTTGTATTAGTCATAATAGAACATATTGTCACTTGATTTAGATTTCTACTGTACAGAAGACTTCTACCAGTGTGTAACTGTAAAGAAACCTGCCTGGTCTGGGAGGCAACCATTGATTTTTAAGAAAATGTCAAAGCATCTGTCTGAATTCCTATCTGTGCCCTTAAATACTTTTTCTAGCAGCAGTTCTTATTTCTTTGAAAAGCCTTATATCAATTTGAGGTGCAACGAGAGCAGGCCTAAACCTTGGGAACTCAATCTTATTCCAGTACTTTTCTCACTGCATTGATAGACATTTTGATGGTTTTCAGTTATCTTCTTGCCTAATCTCAGTGCACAAGGAAAAATGCACAATTTCTTTAAGTTTAAGGCCAGGGGAGTGTGTTTCCACTGCTCCATGAAAAAAGGGCATGATGGTTCTACTGATGTATGCACAACTGTTCACCTACAATGGAAACAACGACCAACAGAAAGGCAGAATTATCCAAGTCAGAAAAATGGACCTCTCATAAACTACAGGCATTATAAACAGTAAATATTTTCACAACTACAATTAAACCTATTTTTCCTTTCAAAATGAGAAACAGGAACTCAGAAGAACAGCCCTAGTTTTCTATTAGTATAATTTATAAGCTTTTCTTTTGGGAGTCCTTCTTCTAATGATATTGTTTAAATACGTGACATTGATCTAAACAGAGAGTAGATAAAGTAGACATTATGTAAATTTAATAATGCACATTTCATTGTAGGCATATCTTTGTGATGTCATACCATCAAGAAATATATAGTGGGCATTCTATCTTGCAAGGGGTTATCACAGACACCTCGCTGTCACAGCCAATTATCATCCCTGTTAATGATAAGTAGGGGAAGATCAGGTTTATCATGAAAATGGCCTTGAAGATTCCCTAACTCAGCCCAGCAGAGAGAAGGAAATTCCACAAACCTCTTAGCAGCTGTAATGGTGTCAGGTTTTTGTTACAATGAGTCTCACTATAATGGAAGAAGTTGGAGAAACGAGAATGAAAAAGACAAGTAGCAAACCCAAGACCTCAACTAAAAGAATTTCTTGGTTAAGTTAGTATAAACTTGCATTCCCACTCTCATTTGAAACAGCAGGGTTTTTATCAGGACAGTTCATGCCCTTACACGTGCCTGTGAGCAGGAAAAGGGCAGCTGTGACAGCTATTTGAGACGACCTTATGTTGCACCCTTGTTAAATCTGATGGCAGTGATTTCAGCAGAGCTGGCATTTTGCTCTCCCTCCGGTGTCCCCTGCTGGTGACACATCACAGGCAGGTGGCATCTGGAAAGGGTCTCAGCCCAAAGTTAGAAAAGAAGGTAATTAAAAAATGCTTGTAGTAAATGTTCCATGATAAAGCAACGTGCAAAAACTATTTAGTGATTATTTTTCCAACACTTCTCATGTTAAATGAGACAGTCTAGCAACCCAAAAAAAAAGTGAGTTCAAAGTCTGTATTTTGAAATAGTTGTTCTTTCTGAAAATGGAAATACGAAGTTGGTACCATAGGAGTTCTGTTTAGGCAGGAGGAAATGGCATCACCAGCTATGCCTGCAGTGAATAAAGTATAATAAATCTGTCATGCTTTCCTAAGCTTGCTTAAAATGGAAAAAAGAAAAGGATTGAAGAATGTGCTTCCAAAAGTCATCCATACAAAAATACCAAGTTTACCATTTAGAAGTCATGGATATTTTTACACTAGTAAAGCATCTTTGAGTTGCTGATTTCTCTTTTGTTAAGAAAATTATGTTACAGCGTGTCAAGCTATACTTGATGCACCTATAATGTTTAAGATACTCTGAATTATCCATTGCAAAAAAGTCAAGCACACACTCTCATGCATTCACTCTTCTCCCATTTATCGTATTGACAAGTAGAAAAGACATTAAATGGAGTATAAATGATACAGAGCCTTGTGAAGCAAGGAAACTTGACTTGATGCTCTGCTTAGCTGACAGAAAACCGAATACTTGACAGCAGTCACAGCAGCAAACATGGCTGTTAAACTTTTAAAGGACTGCCTAGTAGAAGCAGAAATACACTTCCAAATTTGCTCTGAGGTACACATACAGCACATGTGAAATGCACAGCAAAATCTGAAACAGAACCCTTTAATCTGCCCAAAACTAAATGCTCTCTTTCAGTTCAGTTGTTTTCTGATATATACAGGAGATGTTGCAAGTCTTAGACTTGTTTGGAAACAATTTCTCTGTGACTGTTGAGAAACAAATCCTATGTCATATCCTAAAGTGCTGAATGTGCTTCTCAGTGATCTTTTTCCCATTTGTGTTATTTTCATGCTTCAAAAAGCATCTTAGCACTCAAAAGTAATACATCAAAGGAATTAATGTCTGGGTGATAGGTTATCACTCTCGAGGTGTTCTGAAGTGATTATTGCAGATCAATTAGGAAGGAAAAATTTCAGTAGGGAAGATAAGATGACAAAGTGCAAGGATTTTTTGTATTTCTACAGAAATGTAGAAAGCATTTTTTAAAAAATTAAAATTCATAGGTAAATTATGAAGTAAAAGCATACTGCCTAAGAGAATACTATGTAGATCTTCTCTGTGTTCTGTCTTAANATTTGGTTGATTTTTTTTGTGTTTTTGTTTTAGATTTTTTTTCTTTTTTTTTTTTTTTTTTTTTAATTTTTCTGGTTGCTTCATTTCATAATGCTATCCTGAGTTGATTTGAGTAATTGTGTGGGGTAACTCCACTACTGAGACTACTTTCCTTTTCAGAATTTTTCAGGTAATGTACCTTGGTTTATCCTTGCTCCTTTCTTTGAATCCACCGCAAGGATATTTCCAAAATACCTCTGGCTCTTCTCTGATATGGAAGAGGAGTGGATTGGAAAGCTGATGACTCAGAGCAAATTGGAGAGGAATGAAAGCTGCTCTTTGATCCCCAATTTTGTGGTGCATTCTTGTTAGGGAAAGACATCCCTACAGAAGGTTGGTGCATGTGTGGTTTAGCAAAGGAGTAAGGTTGGGTCTCTTCCCAATCTATACATCACCAATATCATTTCAAATCTATAGGGCTGTGATTTAAGCAGATGTAGCCTGCTCAGACAGAACTATGTGGTGTGGTGTTAGTAACACCTGAGATCTCTTATCAAATCTAAAAATACTTCTAGTGGTTTTTTTGGTTTTGTTTTTTTAACCTCACTTGTCAGTTCCAGAGGCTGCATGAGAAGCACTCATGACCATTAGAGAAATTTAATTATTTAAGTTCCTTTTTTTTTTCTGAACCTCTAAAATGATCCAAGGAAGGCTTCTAAAGCCCCAATATAGAATTGATTCCATCTTTATTTTTTTAAAATTTCTTTTAATCTTGTCAGTCTAACTGATTGTTGAAGGACAGTGATACAGAGAGGTGGAAGTTTATGCTAACCTGTGATATTTTAAAAATGTATATGGGGGGAAATTCTATTCATACTCTGCTCCAGATTTATTTATTGAGATGATTCCTACCACAAGTTTATTGTTTGTGTTGTAAAGAGTGCAAAGCTCTTAAAGCTCTTTACTGTTTCATGTACATTTCTATGAAGGATATAGAGTATTGATATGGCAGATCTGGTAGCTCTACACTTCACTGCCCATGAAACAAACTGAGGAGAAAAGAGCCCAAGGTTACCTACACATATAGAACACATAGGGTTTGTGTTTAATCTCCCAAGATGGGGTATAAGAGATAACACATTCATGTACTTAGACTGATGCAAGGTGAATAATTCTTAGCTAGCAATGAAGTATGTAGCAGTCATCACTCCACGTTCAGAGGTTGGGGTCATATTATTGAGGGTTCCTTGGTTTTTATCCAGGGCTTTTGCAAAATCATTTGCAACAGCCAAACATGAGCTTCCTGCCCTTCTGTTCCTTTATTCACACAACATACTATTTACTGGGCTTTTAATGCTTGTATAGCTCTTTGATACCAGAGTTTCAAGTGAAATTTGCTGCATCTTTACAAGGTACTGATTTGTTTGCATGAACCAGCCCTGGAGCACCTGAGTACAACCAAAGAGATCTATCAAGGGGAAGCAGAATTTAGTCTGAGGGCACTGGCTGCTATCTTAATAGCACCAGTGATCTGTAGAGAGCATCAATTAGTCTCATACTCTACTCAGTTCACAATAACTGGTTTTGGTGACACATAGTTATTAAGGTTTTCTGGGATTCAGTTGTTCTTGTGGTTCTAAAAATCAGACAAGAGAGTATTTAGTAGTAGCAGGTGTTAGCAAACTATCATTACTAAGCTCCCTCAGAAACAATTTATGGTCTATTTTATAGATCCTACCACGCTCATGAATCTAAGCTTCATTCCTGATGCAATTGATCAAACTAAGCCCTGTAAAGGCAGTAACAAGGCAGAGGGAGGGGATGGTTGTTAGAAGATTCTTTAAGCAAGTGAGAAAATGAGAAGAAAGGAACAGGATGACACTATGCTGGTTAGTGAACCCAGCTGATCAATAACCTTCTTATTAGCAAAGGCTAAAATGTCCCACTCTGGGAGCCTTTTGTACAAACACCATTGTAAGTGGGCGAGTATGAAGATGGGAGCTTGTGGGGATGCATAGGGGAAACAGACACAGTGTTTGGGATTTCAGGCCATTCATTATTTACAAAATGCTTGTGGCTGGCAGCATTAATTACTTCACTTCTAAAGAAAGTGGAGGGCTTGTTCTGCTTTTCAGCTGAGAAGAAGCTCTTTACCATGCAGCATTATTTATGTGTTTGCAAGGAAGCAAACTTGTCAGTTGATTTCCTTATTTTATTTAAAAGCTGAAATCATTGCAAACTGGTGAAGCAATAGCTGAGATGAATCATGGCTGTTGGGGAGCTGCAGGAAAAATACATTCAAAGCCCCTGCCACAGCCACACTTGCCATTGGAAGGAGCTGAGGCTCCTGCTGATCCCATGGGAATTCACTCCACGGGGCAAGGAGCTGGCTGGGATCAGATCAGTTGCCTCTGCCAGAGCAAGACAAAGAGAGAAGGAGAAAGAACGTGTTGCAGTTGTTTGACAGCCTCTGGTAAATTATGCCTCTTACCTGTAAAGTCTCTAAATCCCCTTTCAGCATCTCACAAAGAACAATAATTGTTTATTGATCTAAACGTTAACAATGTATCGCTTGTTCTTCAATAAGGTCTAGAAATGTAACTCAAGGGCAATAACTGCTTTGGATAAACAACAGACTTGATGGATGTGTGGGTTTTTTTTTTTTCTTTTTCTAAACTATGAGCATACTGTTGAAGCATTTTGTTGTTATCTTGATGTAATCCTTGTACACACCTGTACCTGTATGGGCTTCAGTCTGTCTTTCAAAGAGGCGTTTTTCTTAGCAGTGTTTAATGCTTCCCTATAAATGGCTGTTTTAAAGCACATAAAAATGCAGAATTCTGTTTCAAATAGTTCTTTTTACCTTCCTGCAGCATCTGTGCTTTGTCAGCCGCTCAGATGTTATATAGAAAAATAAAAAGCAAAGTGATACGAGATAAAACACTTGGCAGCATAAACATCAGTGGAGGAATTTTCCACACACTGCCAGCATTGTGTATGCACTAGGTGGGCACACAGGAACAGAATGTGTTTCTCAGATAACCACCAGCCAAACTTCTAGAGGAATGTAATGATATGGCAGTTTGTAATCGTGTATATTTAGTGGACTTTTAAACTAGTCTATTCTGCTTCATTTCAAGATAGAGTGGTTATGTTTAAAATGAAGGTGATTTGATGGCTGCCTAGCAGAACACCAGACAGGGGTTCTTCTTGGCCTTTGATAATGACACCAACAGCAGGAGGCTCTAACCAAGTTATCACATAAAACTCTGTCTCATGCAGAATGAGTACAACAAAATTTCCAGATGCAGGGCTTTCTCCAACCTGGTGGATCTGGACAGCTGATAAACCCTAGGGTATCTCAGCAACAATTAGTTACTTATCTTCAAATCTTGAAAATGGAGGTTGAAAGTTAAGTAGCCACATAAAGCTAAACACCTCTGGGACAGGTCTTGGGTCCAAGCTAGGCAAAAATGACAGAAAATAACTGAGAACTGAAAATGTTAAAAGGTCATAAATAAATTGTGATCCAGCCCTGTTTGACCAGTTTATCAGTTGATATTTTGGTCTCCTTTTAAGAATAAAACAACATTTTCCCTCCTCTGAAGTTGTTTGTGTTGGCATTAAGGATTTACCTACCATCTAAATATGTCATCTTATTTAGATGTGTTTCATACTCAAGAAGGGTCATGTTTTTAGAGGAAACTTTGATTCAGGAAAACTTTTAGTGGAAATATCAGTGATAATGTAAGAAATGAGTGGCAGAGGACTGGGAAGATGTGGCTGCCTGACTTAGTTACATTACAATACATTCTGGAATTTCCTTCTTGCAACCTGGTGAGTGAGTGAAATTCTGGCCACAAATAAGCCAAAAGTGAAGCTGTTCTTATTTCTTTGGAATCTCAGATCTTTAGCCTATATAACTTCTTTGCAGCTTGGCAGATAAAGTAGATTTCTTCTAGCAAGGACTGTAAATTAAAATATAACTATTTTTTATGGCTGTACCTTTTAAATCACTCATATGCACGCCTTTTAGATTTTGATCTTTCTGGGGAATTTCAATCACTAAAATATTTCCTCTGCTCTTATCTACCATATTTAAAATTTCTCAGAGGCCAATTCTGGAACTGTGGGACTTTCCTAGAAATTTTGGATCATTCCTATGTGTTTGGAAATATGAATTCCCTTTGCTGTTATAGTCCATGAGGTTCTCGGAGCTGCAGTAGTATTTTGCTAAGTCTTTGGGACCTCAAAATGAGTGCCTAGATATAACAATATTTGTTTTGATATCCACATCATGGTCTGTGATCCATGGTTCCCCTTAACTCCCAGATTTCCAGATCCCAACAAGGAATTAGTCTCTAGGCTTGTTCTGCTTGCTCAGTCTTGCTGGTAGCTCAGCATGATGCTCAACAAGGGCCTCAACAGTCTCTTATAAGAAAAGATCCTTGTCTTTGCTTGTGCCAACATACTCACTGTAGAGAAGCCAAAACTCAGACTTTAGCAGAGATCAAACCTTTCTCTGCTGCTTGAACTGAAGATAAGTTGTTGCTGTCCATTATTTGAAAGGTTCTTACCAGAAAGGCTCAGACTCCCTTCTCAGGCAAAACTTTTTTTCCAGGTGCTTCAGTTGCTTTAGGTATCTAGGTGGATTTATATGGAGACAGCTGCTAGACATAAAGTTAAGATGGATTTTTTTCATCACTATTTCTTCTATTCCAACTATTTGCTGCATTTCATTGTTTATTGTGCCTTTTTTTTTCCCTGAGGCTGAAAACTGCTTTTGGCTTCATATCTTGACTCAATTGAGATGGTGTTTCATTCTTCACAACTATAGTACTTTGAAAAGGGTTCTGACAAGAAACTTCTTTCTATGTGATTTCATTAAATTTCAAGATTATGTTGCCCTGGAAATTCTTGGACTGAAAATGATTTAAAAGAAAGGAAAGAAAAGAAAACACAAGGAATGGCTTCATTAAATGTAGTGGAAGTGTCACTGGAAATCCTATGAGTGTGTTTCACAGGATACCACCCTTTCTTCTAGGTGAACCATTTCCTAATCTGTGCCAGACAGAATGAATCATTGTATTTTACTGGCAAAACAATTATTAGGAAAACTAAGCTGAAGATGAAAAGAACAGCAAAATAGAGAAGAAAATTCAATTGTCTGATTATTCTGTTCTGATTTTAATTACTCTATTCCTGTTTCTTTAAAAATCTTAGCACTGCTTTTTGAATATATGGCTCCTTCCCTAGTGAATTACATTTTATACCTGATGAATTTTGGGGTTGATTTGGTTGATAGGTAATGGTTCACATTAAGACATGTGCTATTGTTTCTCCAGATTCTCTGAGCCACCAACAGCCTAAATATTTCATACAGAGCATTACAGAGTTTAGAGGGAAATGCAGGGAGAGAGTTTAGAGGGAAATACTGTTTGGAGCACCCTAAATCTATTCTCTTTGGTTTTGTGACTCCTGAAATGCATGCTGCAGTCTCTTTTAAATCATCTCCAGGAAATGTATTGAGACATATTGGCCATGTCACTGTGTGTTGTGCGGAACTGGGAGTGATTTAGAGAGCCAGTTCTTCTTTTTAGGTAGAAGTTTGTAATTTAAACTCCCCTACAGACAGTTGTGGTAATGGGCACTTTAACTACATTAAACTTGCTACTTGCTTTTCCTTCAGTCATGTGCATTAGTACTTCTGCATGATTCCTGTGGAATATTTGTGCTCAATATTTTTATTTTTAAGTTAGCTAGCACTAAAAGTGCAAACTCTTAAACATCCAGCTATAATTCTATCTCATCTCTTTTATTGCCTTCTAATCACAAAGGAAATTAGTGAAATTGTCTTAAAGGGTACAAATACTGCATTTGCTGTGGTTCTTTGTCTCCTTACAGCTTGCCAATGGGATTGGCTGCCATAATGGAATTCTTTACTAGCTTTGATCCATTAAGCAATTCAGTGCCTTGCTGGAACCCAGCGTGAGCCAAAATCTTTGAGTATTTAGTACTGAAACTTTCTGAAGGGTAAATGTTTTGTAGGTATTCAGAAGAGAATCTGTAAAAGCTTTGTTGATATTATTGTTAGGTTTGGGTTGGGTTTTTTTTTTTTTTGCTACTCTTGTTTTTAAATCCCTGTATGTTCCTGTGTAGATAAGTTTCATGTTGACCTGGCAATGCTTGGCATTTCTATATTTACTGTCTGGAAAACTGTCTTGTAAACCAGTTGTTGGTGATTTTGCTTTTGTACCTGAAGTCAATATGGGATTCTTCATTTCCTGTAATGGACCTTACTCTGTAGAGCTTGGTGTCAACTGGCATTCATTCTGATTTATCCCAGAATACGCTTAAATGCCCAAAGACGTGAAGTGACTACAGCGAATGGGCAAAAATACTTCTTTAATGACTGCAGATATCTTTTATCTGCTTACTTCTGATAGAAAGACAGGAAGGAGGACTCTTTTCAAGTTTACATGATTATTTTAAGGGATGATGTCTGGGATAAAATGTTTTTCTTTGTTATACTCCAGAAAATGGTTTCATTCTCTCTTCTGTGTTGCCATTGTCCCTTTTCTCACTTCTGAGAGTCTGTAGTAAAGGAGGCATCATATCTAAGAGGATTAATTTCAGGGAATATCTTTGAGCAGTATCTAATGCTGGAGATTATCCAGATTCTAATACATTGTTACTCTACACGTGTGAACCGGGATTCTTGAAGCTGGAAACTTAGCAGAATAGGAGGATATTCTTTCAGAGAACGATTTGAATACTCTCATATCAGGATGAAACATTTGTCAAAATCAGTTTATTTCTTGGAAGAAGCAGAAATATGTTAAGTGACATAGGAAAGAGAAATAAAAAAATTGAAGACAAAAGTTGAGCCTTGGGGCTAAAAAGTCTTATAACTGGAGTCAGCTGAAGAGAGAGTCCTGTCACAGGGAGTGACTCAGAGATTCTACTTCTAGCTGCTGTTGTCAGCTCTGCTTACAATACATGTAATCTATGAATGAACACTTAGTTGGTGAAGCGAACATTTTATAAGTACCCTTTTTTTAAAAAAAATCTGAGCATACTTCAAGGATGAAATGTGCAAAGCAAAAGGAATATTGCAGGCCTGTGTCCTGCAATTCTTTTGGCACATGCATAATTTTATGATAGAAGGTTACAAGCTGAATTAAGAATATTCTGTCACTGGTTTTGAGTAGCATTAACACATTCTTGGCTGTCATTTTGGAAAGCTATTACAAAATTTCTTTCTTTTCCCTCCTGGTTTGCTGTGATACTGTTTCTTATGTTCTGCTCATCATTTGTGCACAGGTCTCTGTGGTAAAAATTAATTTAATAGTTTACTACATGTGAAGGAAGTGGGAGGAAAATTTCAAGCCAAAGGAAATTCAAAGTACCACACCTAGACAAGAGTAAACTGAAACACAAATAAGAGGGCTGGCTGGATGGAAATCAGATGGTCAGAAGAGGACCTGGGGTCACTGGTGAACACCAAGCTGACCATGTCCTGACAGTGCTCTCTTGCAGCAAAGGCCAGCAGCTCCCTGGGCTGCATGAGGCAGAGCATTGCCAGCAGGTCAAGAGAGGTGATGCTTTCCCTGTGGAAACCATGGGGTAGACATTCAAATCTTTAGCAAAATGCCAACAGATGGCTTTGCAGCACTGCTCACTGTAGCTGGATGGATCTGTTGCTCATATTCTTCACCTGCATAGGTCTGTGTTTGGCTGGAGTCTGTTCTCAAGCAGATGGTACGGCCAAGTTCTCATCATCAAGCACAGCAAACTCACTCCGGGATACTTTTGCCAAAGACAGAAGAGTGGAGTCCCACAATCTTTTTATGAACAGAAGGCTTTTATTTCTTCTTTTTCCACCTTGTTGATATGGCAACCTGCTAGTCCCTACCACAGAGAGTAGAGGCATTTTGTTTTGTGTCTCAATTACGATACCTAACAGCCCTTCTTACAGCAGAAGGGTTTTTCAGCTGAACTTTTTCTTAGCTGGGAGTGATAAAAAGCATCAGCACTAAATTCATTGATCTTAGGGTATTCAAATACTAAGATGAGATTCCAGAAATAAGAAAGATGGTTCTTACCCATCTGAGATTCGAGAAGCTGAAATGCAGTTCATCAGGCTGTGATGGTCAAGTGATGTAAACCTGTGAAAAGCAGAAAAACCAAAATATGTGGGACTGGGGCTGTCTGCCTATATTTGGACATCCACCCTAGGGCTGTGAGGTCAGAGAGTTTAAATACATCCTTCCCTTTTAAGTCACTTTGTGCCTATGACCAGACAGCAAGGAGTGCATATAATGTGTGACTGTGTTCAAAGGCAGAAGTAGGAATAACTTGTATAACTGTATCCATACACAGAAAGACAAGGTTGGTTTTGTTGGTTTTTTTTCTTTTTTTTTTTAAATTTGTATCTTATTCTAATTCATTATGTAGGGTCGGAGGGTTTTTTCCAATTTTCATTAAAACTACCTATGATATCCTTGCTGATGGTTCTGTTGATGAAAACATAAGGAAAGGGGAAAGGTGAAACTGTGCTGCCAGTTTTACAGCATTGCTATTTTTTAATTCCACAGCTCTGTTGTGAGGTAGCTGTAGAGGATCTGGCTCACAGATTAAAGTATGTTTTTTCTTGTGTCATCTTTTCACAAGAATTCACTCTCCAAATAGCTTTACTTGTACATATAATGTACTTAGAGAGATAATTGCAATGGCAAAAATGGGTTAGGAGCATGAAGAAGAAAAAGAGATTTCACCTGAGATATAATGTTAAAATGGACAAGAAAGCAATGGATTATTGAAGAACAGTGGAAGTAAAAGAGCTGCCCTTATTCCTACTCTCATTTAAGAAGCAGAAGAAACTTGCCAATTTTTGTATAAGAGCTGTTAAATATGATACAGATTTTCTGTAGTAAAGGTGACAAAAGATTTTATACACATTTTTCCCTCCCATCTCTGATATATCTTTGCCTAAATAATGAAGAAAGAATTGCTGTAAATGACAGAGATGGAGATACAGAAACACAGGGCCAAATTCAAGCAAATATTAATCCCCATCTTGCATAATTTATTCCATATCTTTCAATAAATTTGAAATTCTGATCGACTAGATCTCTGGTCAAAGTTTTGAAAATATATTTTTTACTTTATATTTTAATGTCAGCTGTGTCTAAAGGTT
Source organism: Ploceus nigricollis (assembly GCA_013399945.1). Classification (NCBI taxonomy): domain Eukaryota; kingdom Metazoa; phylum Chordata; class Aves; order Passeriformes; family Ploceidae; genus Ploceus; species Ploceus nigricollis. Next base: position 487,265 of record VXBC01000188.1, on the reverse strand, counting down.
TGTTAGCTTGCAATTTATTGTTCATCCACTGGCTATCCCTGTAACTTTTCAGATGGTGGTTAACAATAAACATGGGAGACTAAGTTGGACTGCATAGAGTGGAGTCTTGATTCTTGGTGTTTTTTGGAGCAAGTTCCTTCTGCCTAAAATAAGCTATATTCAAAACACTATAACTCTGTGCTTACTCTTACAATTTGATTTTTTTTTTATATTTAAAAAAGAACTATTGCAAATGACCAGCCTTTATCTGTGTGGCTATATATGTACCTGTATGTAGAGATAGAGAGATGTAATAAACAGTGTTAATTATAAAGCTAAACAGAAAATAACCAAAACTTAATTAAGTTGTCATGTAACTTTCTTCTTGCAAAATCTCTATGAAATCCCATGGGCTTGCTTGGAAGTCTCTTTGGATATACATGTTCAGCTGTGCAGGTCATATCTCTTGGCTGGAGTTATCTAATGAGATGACACAGTTGTTCAGATGAAGTCATCTTTAGATGACTTTAGATTAAAAAAGAGAAATAAAAAAACCCCAAATCCTTAGTTTTACTTTAAGTGTATGATGACTTTTCCCTTTGCATTTGAAATCTCATTATTATATTTTCACCTTTTTTCTCACATCTGCTTCTTCTTTCTTGCCCTTTCTGGCAGTGACCATATCTGTGAGCTAACTGCATAAGCAGCACTCATTATTTGCTTATTCAAGTATTGCAGGATATTTAATTTCAGATTTGTGAATTAAGGAGAGACAAGATGCCTCCCAGTTCTCCAGGTGACGCTTAAAAGAGCTCAGAATTTTATAGTTCACTAGTTAAGATACCTTTCTGAGGTTAAGCTAATGACATTTTTTATACCTTATTAGCTACCTGATGGTGCACTAACAAAAATATATTAAACTTTATTTAAAAAAAAAAGATAACTAATGCAATCACATGAAACATCAGTTGATACTGAAAGTCCCAAGCAGCATTGCAGAGCTGCACTCTAAGTTTGAATGTAATATATTGCAAAAAAATAGAATGTTTATGATCCAGTGTTCCTGTAATTTTCTTTATCTCTAAGTGATTTTTTTCACTTTCTTTTTCATGTTTTTTATCATGAATGGGTTAAAAAACAGAATATGTGTTCCCAGCCATGATTCCCTGTCCTCAGTAAGGAAATCAAATATACACAGAAGAGAAAAAAAAAAAACAACCCAAACCTAAAAGAATTACAACATCAGTTAAAAACCAACAGCTATTCTGGAGTCTCTGGAACACCAGTGAGCAACAGGATAAATGATCCAAAATTTGATCTTGTGGGATCCATCTCTGTTGGTCTGCTTTATTCTGACTGCATCATTTCCCTAGCACAAGTTCTAAATGATGCAAATATCCCTTTTCTCTTGGTTAGAGGTGTCTATTTATCTTGTATTAGCACCTAAGGGTTCAAGCATTACTGCTGTGTCATGTTCTGTACAATTATCCTACAAAAGCATAGAAAGAAAAGCATTTCTGTTCTGCAGAGCTTCCAATTTAGATACCATGAGAGGTAATTGATATTTCAAAGTAAGGAAGGAAGAGTAAATTGGGAGTTAATTTGGGGAAAAAAAATTAATTTTAATCTGAGGCAATAGCATGTAGTCTGCTTTATATCTTTGAGGTGTTCACAGGTCTAAAAAGGGTGAAAAGAGTGAAAAGCAGCACCTGCAGCTCCATCTTGATTCTGAGCAAAACAGAATCAGGAATAGTGAATATGGTTGTATGCATTAAAAAAATGGTGCTGCTGTTCCCCTTCATATTATTCAGATAGTCACTTTTACTATCCAGCCTTCAGCACTGATACTGCTGACGATAGAAGCTATAAAATGGCAAACCCATAAAATATCTTATACTCAGAAAGGAGCTTGCTGAGATAAATGAGGGAGTTGATGCCAGAAATCTACGAGCCAAAACAGTTATTTTGGCAGAAAATTTTGTACAGATAGAAGTGAAGACATATGGCATTTAGGCCACAGGGGTGGAAACTGCAGCAGCTGAGACATATAAGAATGAAGACTTGGATGAACACTCATTTTTCTTCTCATTCTGGGCAGCTCAAGTGCCTGAAGAACCTTCAAGATCTAGATTATATTGCATGAGATTATATGGATGGACAATTAAAAAAAAGATGACAAATTGTATAACTCAGTTGGAGAAAAATTAAGGTTTTCCTGAATCTGAGCCTAGACTAACAGAAAGATATCTGGGGAAGGAAAAGTGAGAGGGCTCTGTTTGAGTTGTGCTGAGGTTGGAGGAGAGCTGGGCTCTCCAAGAGAACAAGAAAACATTAGAAAACAAGGCCAAGTTAGGTATAGAAAAAAGAAAGAATTCACCTGGACTTCCCTTTAGGAAATATTGTATTAATAAAATATAAAGTGTGTGTCTACTCCATACTTTCAAGATTTTCCCAAATGTCCCTGGTTGCCATGGAGATGAGAGCCTAAGGACTGAAAAATAGTTTGTTGAAATTTAAAATTCTACTCTGTAATACTAAACGTGGGTTTTGCCTGAAGTGTGGAGACTCTTTGGGTCAGAAGAAGAGCAGCTTTTGCTTTCAGAAAGAGTTTGACAGTGTCAGGAGAAGTATTGTCACTGCTAGTTACAAACAGCTAGTCACAAATTCAGTGAATATCTTCTTTCTTCCTGAGAGGAGAAATTGTAAGAAATGAGAGTGGAGTTGGTGAGGTCCACCTCCTTTTCTCAAACTGAAATGCTCTGACACACGGAGCAGTGTCAACTAGGCAGGACAAAACACACTTCAAGCTAATAACTGCAGCAAAATGTTCCCTCATCCGTGCGGGATCTGTTCCCGCTGTGCGCAAATTACATAACCCCGCGCATCGCGGGGCTGCGAGTGGCGGGAGAAAGAAAGGGGATTGCTGAGTGAGGATAAAACCCTGCCCTAACATTTGTATGACCAGCACAAAGCCAGAAAACCTGCTTCTGAAGCTATGAGTATGCATCTTCTGGTATTTTCTAAAAATATGCCCAGAAAGCTTGCTGCTTTGAAAGAAAAATGCAGTTCAGGAAATTTCAAAAGGGGAAAAATAATACTGTTGCATTTGCTGTTACTCCTCTGTTTCCTTCATTTTCTCAATATATTACTGAAAATTGAAGACAAGCTTATGATGTGTACATCAAAAGAAAACTTTCCCTGTGATGGATGATAGCAGGACAAGGTCAATAGCGGAAGTGATTTAAGCATTTCCTAAGATCTGTTGCATTATTCTACTGCAAAATCTGCAAGGCAAAAACACACTAATCAATACTGAACCGCATTATTCTGCTTATGCCCCTCTGTTTGTAAGAAGAAATCTTTCTGGAAATTCCAAAATTGACATTCTTTCCACCACTTCTGTTGGCTATGATTTCATGTTTCCTTGAAAGATGTTTAAGAAGTGCTTAGAGGTATTTAGGAGTAACCAAACTATTCTATGAGCTTTGAAACAGAATAAAATGTAGATTATTAAAGCTCAGAAAAATTTTAAATAATTTACATAGTATTACCTTAATATTTGTATAAGAAAAATAGTATACATTTTTTCATTGTTTGAAAAAATAATTACTCCCAAGTTGAAGAAAAAGAGTTTACATAAAACGATTGGCTGAACATATTGATAGTAACAATAACAAACACTAGCAAAACCTGCTCCCTTTGGGACAGTATCACTGTCATGAAGAGATATAAAAACATGTAAGGAAGGAAGGGGAAGTGGAAGGAACAAAGAGAAAGATGTAAAATAAAAGCACATTTACACATTTCATAACTATAGCTACCTCCTCAAGTGAAGCAAAGAGGGAGAGGTGGTACAAAAAATATTTTCCTGATGAAATATTATTGCCAGGAAGAGAGTCTTGATGTAGCACAAGCTCCCTATAGTGTACATTTTTTATTCTACGGCCTGTTTACTATAGCACAGTGCTCATCATAATTGCACGAATAGGTTTTGGTTTCCTGGAGTGACCCAGTGTGTCTTGGCAGGAATCACACAGGCAAGGAGGTCCAGGCAGCATCATCTGTGACCCTTCCCATGTTCCCAGAGTACAGCCCTCCCCCAGTCAGGAGTGGCCATGGGGCATAAATTGTTTGGGTCCATAGGTGTAGACCCATAACAGTTTATAGGAACCCCCTATAAACTGTTCATTCCCTAGAAATCAAATCTCCCAACTTAGGAATTCTTTGCCCTATTTTTTCAGCAATTCAAAAATTATTGCACCACTGTGAAATTCCTTTAATAAAGATTTCATAAATATTTAATGCATTTTAGGCCTTAAATAGAAAATATTTATAAGGAATAAATGGTGTTCAATTAAGATGCATAATTTCCAGTAACTCCTATTTTTTATTAATATTTAGAGAATTTCTTGTTAGCAGACCATTCTGCTTGGGGCTGCTGCTTTAATGATGCTTCATTCTTGGCCTTGTCATTTAAGTTCCTCATTTAATTTAAATATAAAAAATTCTATCAGTTTAATGTTCTAGTTTCTCATTGTTTTAAAATGAAAAAATCTATCCCTTTGTATATCACTGAATATTTGAGACATTTAAGCAGCTTTGAAGAAATCTTTTTACGAAACTTTCTTTTTCTGTGTTCTTCCGTCACATAGAGGGGAAAAGACAAGTAAGATGATAAACTTTCTTGAACTGAATCTTGCACCTGTAAGAAATATGATGATCAATAATAAAATTTTGCTTTGCCAAGGCATCTCTAGGTTTTGCTTTCCTCTAAATTAACCCAGCCCACCAATTTCAGTGGGGCTTTTTTTAATCAGATCTCTGCTTTCACTGTTTATGGCACAGATTGCTCTTGTGATAAGTTACAGGATTTAAAAGACCTTTGCTTTTTCACAGTTGTGGCTTATAGGAAACTCTCCATTTCCGGCAGCATCTCAGCATTTTCCTCAGCAGTGCCTGCTGCCTCCAAGTGGGAAGCCTTGGTTTGAGTCCAGTAAAAGCAAAAGAAAGAGTGGTGTTAACTTCCTGGACACTCAGGTCAGAACCTGTGAGAACACCAAATCTGTTTGCCCACAGAGTGCTCAGAAAGCTCTGTCAGAGAGGCTGGTTGCAGTTTTTAATCTATATCCATTCAGAGCTTTAACAAATCAAGTCTGAAAGGTAGAAACTACCTCTTGTTCAAAGAAGTACTAAAATTATCAACTTCAGTCAAGTAATCTTGCACTAGATCAGAATCCCTCAGGGAAATATTTACATTTTGCCAGTTTACTCAGAGGAACAGCTCTGGGAATCTGGAGATATCCTCTGCATATATATTTTAATTTTGGGGGTTTTTTTAACTGCAGGAAACAGTACTGCCAGAGCTGCAGCTAGTGATTTAATCATAGGATTGCTAGAGGCTGCAGTACCCTATCTGCTCAGAAATCAATATCTGTACTTTCAGTTATATTAGAGAAATGTTTACTTCTTTACCTGACCAAGATATTAATTTCAATATGCTGTGTTTCTGATTTTTTTTTTTTTTTTGAACTAATGATTGGTGGGGAAAGTAGCCTAATTTATTTTGAAATCCTTTAATGCTGCACAATTTTCCCGTTATTGACTGGTGATTTTGTGTGTATATATAGCACCATTCACATGCATCAAGATGCTCTGCAAAGGATTTGGAATGCTCTGTATGTAGGAAGCGATGCTCTTTGCTAAAACACAGCCATCAGCAGGGCAGGCTGTAGTAGCAACCTTTGTGTTGCTGGTGCTACTGATTTCAGCTCAGGAGGTGAATAGCAGAACTCAGCTGGTGCATCAGGAGAATTTAAGCAGGTGAAATGCAATTACCTGTGCTGGAACATGATCAGGATACCGGCGCTAAACCCCAGTCTGGTGAAAAGCGCTGTGGGATTCTTAATGGCCACGAGTCAGAGAACGTTTTATTTCTCATCCCGAGGACAAAACCTCTATTAGCAGAGTGCTTCCTGCCACTCACTGCAATGTTGGTTTAATATGGACCCGTAGGGAACAGTGTCACCTCCTGTGGCAAGTCACCACTGCCACATCTGCTTCCTGCGCAGGGGAGGGGACACGGCGGTGAGAGGAAAGTGCAGAGAATTGCTGGCTGTCACTCAGGACATGGGGCTGAGTGGGATGGCAGGGGCTGCTCTGGTGTGATTTTGGTAATGGCTGAACATATCTCCTGGTGGGAGCTGTCCCCAGAGGATTCCCATCCACGGGCTTCGTTTGCTAAATGAGAACAGATGAGATCGTGGCTCAAGGTGCTTGGTTACGAAAAGCACATTAAACATGTCAGGGCAGGTGATTCTCCCACGATAAAAATTGACAGTGTGGGATTAGCTGGTGCTGCGTTGGAAATCTATTAACATTTGAAGCAGTTTGAATTAGAAGTCTTGATGGAATTACAATTACTTTCCTTCTCCTCTGTGAATTTTGCTGCTATCTTTGTGTACCTTGTAATGAGAATACTTATAAACCAAGGAAGATGTTTTCCAAAGTGTCACGTGGAGCCATATTTCTCTGTCAGATTTACAAGCCTGTATGGATAAGGGTGTAGGAGAAAATGGACAGAGGAAAGTAAAGCCAGTGGGTTTCTGCTTATCAAGTCTGACAGCACACACCAAAGCATGGAAGTGGGTAAGTGGGGAGGCATAAAGGTCACAGCCTTGGGAACAGGCAGCATTTGTGGTGTTCAGAATTACCCAGGACATGGGTAAGAGTATCCTGCTTTCTGTACACTCAGTGCAGGGTGATGCAGGTAGAATAATAAGAGAAGGCATCATCTCAGTCAGGGAGTTGGATTCATGTAACTTTTTCTGACTGGGATTCTGTTTCCTTTTGTGTTCAAGCTGACAGACAAGAATTAACAATGTGTGCTAGTGCCAGCATATTGAGAATATGCAATGATTTCCTCATAATTGTGTCTAAAAAGTGAGGAACCTGCAATCTTCTTCACTCCTCTGGTGACTCCTAGACAGCCTTATAGCAGCAAAGTAAAAAAAAAAAATTACTAGAGATGATTTTAACTTGATGTGAGTGGAGTGGTGCCAAAATTAGCGCAGCAGGAGAGGAGGTGAAGGCAGAAAAACAGGAGGTGGACAAGTGAAGCCACCTGGCTGGGCAGCTTAGGATAGAAACCTGGGAGAGAGTTTTGAAATACACATTGGCCGGCTGGGCAGCCACAGAAAGGCAAAAAAGAAGAGAGAAAATAATGACTAACATAATCTGGGGGAAAAGTGAGTGGCCTATCAAGAACGTAACCCCTGAGAGAAGGGGTTGTCAAAGGAGGTCATGTGGTGATCTGTAGATAAGTTGTGAGCAGGAAGAAAACCAGAAGGACCTGAGAACTGGTCTCAAGATTTTAATATGGAAACAGTGAAATAAAATGCACATTATGGAAAAATGTTTCCTATTGTATGGACACAGATGTGTTATTGCATATTTTTCCCTGGACCAGAGTTTGCTTTAAATTAATGGGGACAAAAGAGAGGTGACCATCACACATGAGCTGCAAGAAAGAGAAACACTATTAGATGATTATGCATTATTTATAAAAATAGCATTTGTTTCTCATACTGTATTTTGGATCTCTTATAGAAACTCAGAAACATCTTAGATTTCATTATCATCAGTCCTACTGTTTATTTTTTTAATTTCAGAATATTTTAGCTCAAAATGTAAAGCAATTGTTTTTGGAATTCAGCCTCTGTGTATCTCAAATAACTCACCTTTGGGTTTAATTTATATCTTGATTCTTACACAAGTACAGTACCTATATACTCGAGTACATCTCTCTTTTGAATAATCTCTGTCTTCTGCTGATGGAACATTTCAAAACATTCCAAATTATTTTTGTCTCCTGTGTCTCGATCTTCATCTATGGATGTGAAAATATCACTTCATATTATCTACTCACCATAATGTATTTCAGTCCTTCACCTGGCACAGCCATCTTTGAGTCATGCCAGCAAAATAATCATTTTTTTATCTCAATATACAAACTCATCAGCAGACCCATTTCCATTAGGACTCTTTGTGGCCTCTGGTCAGCTTGTAGACCTTATCTCTGGCAGGCTGCATGACATTTCATGCACTTTTCACCCCTTCTCCAGCAATGTCCAGGTTGCCTGTATTTCCTATTCTTTTAGATCCTTCAGGTACACCTTCCTGCAAAAAAAAGTTCTATTCAGGTGCTCATTTGAGGGTGCCCATTGTGTATATATCACATCTGAATTCAGTTATTTTGGTTCATATATGCAAAAAATATATTAATCCCTTTATCTAAGTAACAGTTCATCTGCTGATAATGTCTGCAGTTTTAAAGCTCTTGAAATTCATTGCTTAAGGGTTATATTTCCTTTAGTTGATTAAGAAGAAAATAATCTATGAGATCAAAATATAGGATTAACATGTCCTGAATATAGAACAGGTATAACAGAGTAGAACTTTTAAATTTTGGAAGCTCAAATATATCCTAATTATGAGGGGAAAAGATCTAATATCATTGTTGACAGTCTATCCAAAGTGCTTAGGGAACTAATATTTACTAATCACTAACAATCTGGGTTTCCAAATATCATAGGTTTTGATTTTTTTCATCCATCAATAACTTCACTTTGATCTTAGTAAAAAGATAGATGGTAATCCAGTTCTGAAAACACTTTATTTCATTAAAAGCAATAATTCCATCATATCACATGGAATTATTAAATTTATGTTGATCTTTTAATATACTTTTGAATTTCTGCAAGGAATAAAAAGATTTTTTATTAATTTAGGCAATGTACCATTAGAATTTTTTAAAAATGCTGTAGCCCACAAAGGTCATATTGTCAAATATCCTGTAATGTATTTTATCATGCCTTCTAAAAAAAGTAATTAATAGAGTTCATGAAACAGGAGTGAATCAGATAGAGACACTTCCTAAAATCTGTAATGGTAATAAGTCCACTGTTAACTCCAATACAGAACGTTTGAGGAGAAATGGAAAAGAATTATGCTTTAGTTTATAAAAAACTCCAGAGCAAAAAGGAAATGTCAGACAGGTATCACACTTTAAGTAACAAGTGAACAAGTCAATATTTGCACTACATAATCAAAATTTACTTAACCACCTTCTATGTACAGGTCTGGGGAAATAAATATCTCAAAATTTGGAACAAAGAAAATATTCCTCCTTCATTTTAATCATGAATGAGCTTGGAAACTAGCTATACTTATTTAAAGAGATGGTCCTTTCAATGTATCTTTTTTTTGGTATAAAATTATTTCTGGGCTTTTTTTTTTAATATCGTGAGTAAAAATGCCTTAATAATATTGGATAAACTAAAATAAATAGAATTTTGAGACATTTCTGTCTCCACTAGAGGTTATAAATAGATTGAATGTTTCCAAGCATGGATGAACGGAGCAAATGATTTATCAACTAGATCAATATCACTTGCTGTATCTAAAACCAGCAACATGTGAAAGGAGAGCAATATTTTCAGGCAATATTTTTTTTTAGCCCTAAGCTTTTTTTTCCCCTACAGCAGTGCACCTTGCAGGCCTGTAATAGTGATGTATACCAAAAAGATCCTCTACTTATTCTGAACATATGTCAGGCAATTTGCAAGTCATTTTCTATTCCTGGATTATCTTGATGCCTGCAATAGAGGGATCCCCAGAAGATGATGTGGCCCATAGACTCTGCCTCGTGCAGCTCTGTCCATACAGACTGGAAGATACACCTGGTAAACTCACTTGTAAAAATTGGATAACTCTGGCAAAAATAGAAGCACCAGGGTGCTGAAAATGAATGCACAGGTAATGCTTTGGAGGATGTGTGGTCTCTGCTCTGTTACTTTTTTTCTCTCTTTTGAACACTTTGATGATGGAATGACTGTTAGTCCACAGCTAAAAACTGCTTACAACTGCTCTTGCTTTCCTCCAATGGTTGAGTCATTTTCTCATCTTTTGGTAGCTTTCTGACCTTTATGTTCCTTGGTCAGTAAAAAAATCATTCTCCTGGCCAGTCTTCATGTGAGATGGATTGTCAGGAGGCAAAAAGCCCCTATTTGCATTTATGAGGCTCACAAAGACCAAGCAACACAGGTAGCAGAAAAGTAATTCATTTGCTCCCATCCATTGCCCTTGTAGCACGACAGCAGGTGTCTGCTGTTTTAGGCTATTGAGACCTTCTCAGGGCAGCTCTTTGGTCAAATGTCAGGTTGTGTTTAAGGACTCTGTAGCTCAAATTTTAACTTCTGTCGCAGTCTGTGATTCTGGCCACAGGGAAATTTCATTTGCTAGTTCCTTCCCAGACAACATGAAGACATCTTGACTTTCTTGCCCTGGGAATGCAATGATTTTCACTACATATCACAGTGAGTGAGTCTATTTCCCCCAACAATAAGATGAGCTAAGGACAACTTGTGTTACAGAGACTTATACCAACTTCATCCCATAAGAGGTTTGAGCTGCAGAAACAAAAATTATTTTCCCCTCCCTCCAAAATCTTAAAGAAGGAGACAGAATTCCAGATTGCTGAGGACCAACCTTGTATATAGAGTTCAGGAAGGAGTGGGAAAATAATGAACAGAACTGACAGAAAGTTAATATATAAGAAATACTTTCTTATTCTTGTAGACTGTAATTACAGTCTAAATATATATATATATATATACACAGAGCATGTATAACCTAAGTACATGCACATATAAATAAATACATGATACATATAAAGTAATACACATCTATGTATGTATACATATATATAAGCTATATGATAAGCTATAAGCTGTATGATATGTTTTATAGTTATGATTACATCAAGAAATAAAGGGCAGATGCTTTATAATTAATAATGTATTACTTGTGGTGCTTTTCACTTTTCATGCCAAAATGTCTTACACAATATCTAAACACAGACAAAGGGTCAAATTCCTTTCCTGGCAATTGCATATTCTAGGCCAATCCATATCTTCTAATTTTGTCCTAGAGCTAGGGAAATTCTCTTCTTTGTTCCTGTCAATGGCAAAACTCCCACTTCAGTGGGATCAGAGCTTACACCAAAACGTTACGTGGTACATGTCACCTGCCTGGTGAGACTAAGGCAGGAGCTGTAGCACTTCATTCCCTCCCCTGTTTTCATGCAATACAAAAATAACCTTGTGGCATGTCATCTTCAGGCTGAGGGCTTTGCAAGCAAGGAAACATGAAGATTTCAGCCTTTTTGAGCATGAGGCTGGAGAATATGTCATGTTCTTTTCCCTCACTTTAAAGCTTGCTAAAGTGAATAACCCCCATGCTTCAAAATCTGCCTTTGCTGGCAAGGAGAATGCGATGGCTTATAGCTGATGTGCAGTGTGGATATAGCATGATTGCATACCTGGATTTAGGTGAACAAAATAACTGTGCTCAGGAGCCACTTGACATTTTGTTTTGCCTTTTCCTTTATCCTTGTTGAACAAATGCTTGTGTGTTCTTGTTCACCTCCCACCACCTGCCGTTCCTCTTTCAGAGATTAAAATGTGGAATTTTTTTGTTCTGGAAATATACTAGTTTTTGAAAGGAAGGTTATGTATGGAGGGAATTATGTATTCCAGTGTCATTTATGTGGATAATTCGGAACATGTATTGTGAAGAGGTTCGTATTTGCAGGACTGGCATTCTGAAGCTATTGAGAGGTGCCAGGAAGAATGAGCTTCTCTTCCTCCCGCTCTTACAGAGTCCTTGTGTGATGCTAATCAGAGCAGATTTATAGAGTGCATAGTAAACAAAGCCTGAACAAAGGGATGTATCCTTAGAAGAAGTAAAGAAAGTATTGACTAGTTGTTACTAAGAGTAAAGTGTCTATTGTGTGCTCTGAATGGCACTGGTGTTGTAGGGAAAAGGAAAATCACAGGATTAAAGCCAGCCTGTAAGCACAGCCACAGCATACCTTAAAGTTTCCATTTCAAGTTCCCAAGGCAACTTCAAATGGCATTTTTCTAGGTTGGTTTTTGTTTGGTTGGTGGGGTTTTTTGGGGTTTTTTTCTTTGTTTTTTTATTTGGTTGGTTGGTTTGTTTTGGGGTGGGGTTTTTTTGTTTGTTTGTTTGTTTTAAAGTTTGATTTTGAAACGTTAATATTCTTTCAAAGGGGAATTTTTGCTTTCAGTCAATATAATTGTGTCTGTGCTGATTCATAAGTACACTTTCTGACAATAACAGCTAGCCTTACAGATCTTTGAAGAAAACTTGGCAAAGAGACCTAAGGTTAATGCCTGGTATGAAGCTGTTATTCCCAGCCTCACAGTACACACAAAATTACTGACCTGTCTGAATAAGAAAATTGCTATTTTATCATGGGTTGATTTGCTGTCTGGATAGATCTCTTTAGCTTAAGAACTTTCTGTTTAAGTAATCCTGGAGCAATTTGTTTTGTTTCTAGCTAAGTCTGAGCAGTAAATGTGTAGGATAAAAAATTCATGCAGAGAAATGGAACATTTGAAAGTCATAGTGGATCAAAAATGGCTACCTTACTAAATTACCAGAGGCTGGGGGTTACTTTGCAAGGTTGCAAAGAGTAAGCAAGAGATACGAAAAAAAAGTTTAATTATATATGTTGAAATACTATATAAATGAAAATTGTACAATGAATTTATTTACTACAGCAGTTCAGGTTTGTTCACAACTGGTGTGTAAATACAATAAAAATGTTTATGCTATTTGTTTATATATATTAACGATGAATATAATTGTTTTCCCCGCAATTTATTAGAAGATAAAGAATGAACATGTGACCTGGGATGGGCAGGGTAATCACAAAGGCTATGGGAAGACTCTCTGCCTTCTTTGGTTCACTCTTTACTGTGGCAAGGTTGGCTTTCATGCCCCTGACATGTCCTGTGTCCAGTGTCAGTCCCTGGAAATGTAGACCACTAATGGTAGAGGAGGACCAGGAAAGGGATAGCTTAAGGAAACGGGAGAAGCATAAACCTATGGGGCTGGAAATGGTCAACGATGATGAGGGAATAATCTGAAGTCATTGCAAGGCTTCTTTCTGTCATCTTGGAGAGGCTGTGGCCATTTGAGAATGTCACAAATTATCAGAAAATGGCAAATCAATCTACACTCATTAAAAGCAAGGGTAAATATTCATATAATTTCAGGCCAGTCCATCCACTTTTGGCCTTGAATAAGGCTATGGAGCAAATTCTACTGATTTGCTGTTTGTAGAGATACAAAATACCCACAAGATGTTGACTCATTATCTACTTTGCCTTCCCTAAGGGAAAGTTTTGTCTTACAAACCTTTGATTGTCTTTGGAGATTACACGAATGGCTTGGTGGATGAGGAAAGAGCACAGGATGCTGTTTATTCTGATGGCAGCAGAGCTTTGGGCATGGTCTCTCATAGTAGTATTTCTGCAGCCAAAGTGGTAAAAATAGGCTGGACAGATGGAAAACTTGCTAGGCTGCCAAATATGATCAGTGGTGTGAAGTCCAACTGGCATGTGATTATTAGTGGCATTCCTCAGCAGCTGATACAGGGGCAAATACTGATTAATGTCTCTATTAATGAGCAGAGTGGTGGGAATGATGATAAATCCTCATCAAGTTTGCAGATGACACCAGTGCTGGGACCAACAAATAAGTTGGAGGGAAGGACTGTCTTTCAGAGATGATTCAATAACCCCAAGAAATGGGCTGACAGAAATGTCATGGGGCTCAATAGTGGCAGACTGGAGAACATAAGGCCAGGGGAAGATCTAAATGTCACTTTCAACTTCTTTAAAAGGATTTATAGAGAAGATGGAGCTAGACTTCTGTCAGAGTTTCACAGCAAAAGGGCAAGAGGCAGTGAAGAGAGGCTGCAGGAAGGAAAAATGTAATTAGATCTAAGATAAAAAAAATTCCTCGCTGTGAGGATGGTTGAACACCAGACCTGGTTGCCCAGAGAGTTTTGGATTTTCCATTTCCAGAGACAGCTAAATTTAAATTATCGCTACACTGAGATGGGAGCTGGATATACGCAACTCCCAAAATCTTTTTACCTTGACTCATTTAATGACAACAGGAGAACTGGTGATCACAGAATTCCAGGACTCAAGTTTATAGTGTTAGAAAAGGCCTGTTAGATGGTCACATCCATTATTTACTAAGGGGAAAAAAAGAGATAATTGTTTGATACAGGTACAAAGAAGGTTTGGGACACTCTTTTCTGTTTGTGTGAATGTAGGACAGGAACCACCACAATTATTGCCCTCCACTAAACCTTGTAAGAAGTCTTTTGGTCTCTGAAAGACAAATTGTATCAAAGCAGCACACCACACATGCAGCTGAGCTTTGTTTGCAGTGTAACTGAGAATGGAGCTCAGCCTTATTATTTATGTCCTGCTGATAAAATAGAGTCTAGACTTTTGGAAGGACTTGGGTAGGAAGTATTAGCCACTCATTTACTGAAAACTGCACAAGTTTATGTATGACTCCTGTGGCAGAAACTTTTCAAATTTTCCAACCTGGAACAGTAGCAAGTGTTTCCAAATACTTTCTTTTAAGGGTTGCAGTTATCCCTAGAGATAAAATGGAGCAACTCCTGTTCTGTATAGTAATTAACCAATATGCAGTCCTACTGACTTAGATCAGATAAAACCAGTTTCTTACATTTGACTAACTCTATTTTAGTTTTGACCTTTTCATGCACATTAATCTTCTAACCAGCTTAATGCTGATCTCCTACATGCTACTCACATCATTAGTGCAGGTTTTCTTGTCGCAGACTGGTGTAAGAAATTCAGAATTTTAAAACCTGTTTCAGTTGTTAGCAAAACTACAGTCATCCTAACTAAAGAGGAAATATTTAATAATTTCAAAGAATTTAGGATGTATTTGTAAGTATTCTGATAATTTTGTTTCATGCTGTGACATACTCCCTGAGGATCATTGCAATTTTGGTATTTATGGTCATTTGTCCCTCAGCATCACTCTTTAAGGTATGTCACAAGACATGAACGCCAAGGTGCACTTGCAAAATAGGTTAATTTAAAAGACATTAAATTAATAATTTCTTGTTCATATCAATAAACAAAAATTATAAGTCAGTCTGCATAAAATCATTGGCTGTACATACACTACCTTGCACTATAAAATGAAGCAAGATTTAAATATGTTCTTTTAATTTATTTTCTTCAAGGAAAAATCTATTCCTTTGAATAATTTTTGAGAAACTCAGGACAAGATGCAAATATCTGTGCCCATTTTCTTGTGACAGTACAGCCTTAAGCCTAAGGAATTCATCAATGACTTTTTTTGACCTTGATTCTGCTCACTTTGCAGAAATGAAAATCATTGGTCTAAATTTTGGGGCTGTTTTTAATTTTGGCTTTGTTCTAAAGGGATGTTTTAGCTCTGATAATCACAAAAATTACCAAAGAAGGAGAATTTATGTTGAAAATCTCTCTTTAAAAGTCAAGCATGACTGCAGGAAACTTAATTGATTCTTCAGTCTGTGCACGTTAGATGGACATTGAAAAGAGAATCTTAATTTTCTAACATTTTGTTAGGAACATTGAGATCTATTCTTTCCAAGATGGATGCAGGACACTACATGGCTCAGGAAACTGGTAATGCAACACCAAGTCTATTATTACCCAATTCACAGCCTCAGATTCAGACATGGTGATGACTGAAAGTCATTACCATCTGACAACTGCTCCATAAATTTACGTCAAAGGCAATGATGATTCCAGTCTGGTTTGCTAAGGGCATCTGTCCCCTTAATAAAATCATCTCTGTTATTGGTTTGGATTTCAAAGACTAAACAGGCATAGAAAACAACCATTCAGACAAAAAACCCAGGAGTGCAGAGGGGTTGTGCAAATAAATACACAGCCTGCGCTCCTCCCAGGAGCTTTCTGGAATCCTTAATTGATTCCTAGACCTCAGCCACTCTGGAACGATAAGCAAACTAAAGGCAGTTTGCCTGGCTGTTTTCCTTGAGAGAGTCCATGATATTTCCTCACAAATATAAAGATGTTGCATTCAATCACTGAGGCTGGAATTGGGGATCTGTCTCTCCCAAAAGCAATAATTTTCTGATATAGAACTTAAACATTTTCTGAGGCTCGTGAAGGAGTTTTTCAGTCCCACGTTCCCACTGTTGCAGTTTAATGTTTATAGGATTGCATCTTCAGTGTGAGGCAGTGATTAGCTCCCTGTTTCAGAGGAATACAAGACATCTGGCAAGCTGTCAAAGCCATATCTTTTAGTACATGTCCTATGTTCTTTTGTTCTCAAAATAAGCAGCATAAATGTGATGAATGTATAGATGTGAGCATATAAATAACTAGTTCAAGCCTTCTTTCATGCAGCCTTGTTAAAGGTATGAAATTCAGGAATTTAGGCCAGCTTATTTCCATAGCTGGAAAATTATCTTCTTTTATTTCACCTTATACTAATAGAAACAAAAAATAAGCTTTTTTTTTTTTCTATTTCCCATTGTGTGTGAGATTTCATGAAATAAACCTATTTTTTGCAAAATACAAGAGGGGGTTTTATTGTGAAGATGGGGTTGATTTTTTTTTTTTTCCATTGCACTGCATTTCCAAGGGAGATTAAACCTCTTATAAACTGATTCTATTCAAAAGTAATTTCATGTAGCAGCTACAGGCCAGTGGCTATTCAGCATTTCTTTGAACAGGCCTGACAGGTGTGCAGGTGGTGGTTGCCCTGTTCAGTTGCATCTTCTTAAGTTAGTTTCCCTGCTGGTGTAAATCAGTGTCACTCTATGAAACTCAAAGGATATGTTTTAATTTAGTTACAGCTGCATTATATCAGAACAGCACATTCTGAGTATGTGTTCTGGTTGTATTCAGACCATGTCATCAAAAGCTGAGGCAAGACCTAAATAAGAAAGCTGGAGTCTGGCATCTTCTTTAGTGAGGAAGCAAATGGTAAATGTAGAGTTCAAAAATATGTATTGTGGGTTTGGGATGCCTAAGTATGAGTATAGGAAAAGTGGGATTTTAGATTTCATTTTCCTCGCCCTTCTCCCCTCACATCCCCTTTTTCCTGTTGCCATGCAGACAAACATCCTCAGTTATGTCAGGATGCCTGTTTATAGCGCTTTCTTTCAACCCAATCAGGAAATTGATTTGGGCTAATAAAAAAGGCAGTCAAGGAAGGGTTTTTTTCATTTTTAAGAGAGACTCCTAATCAGAGCTGTAACACAGAGTAGCAAATGATTGTGCCAGCATAGCAGAAAACAAAGTGCCCCATGAGACAGGGGAAGGAATAGTTTAAGGTGCCATTGCCACCAAACGCTTCGCATTCAAAATGATATCTTTAGAGGAGTTCCTACAAACACATAAGATGCTAACAGCTGCCCACCAAAAACTCCAACAAGTGTAAAAGGGAAAGACAAGTGGGTTTGCTTATCAGAGATTCAAATTAAGTGGTGAAAATTGGGTTGATAGCAGCTGTATGTCTTTACTTAGAAACTGGCTACATGGTGTTTGAGAGATGCTGTTTCTAAGCTTCAGGGTACGAGTCAAGAAATTTGACTCATAACCTGACATGAAATAAAAGGCAAAGCATGTGAGAAAGCAGCAGACCAGAGGGATCAGATTTGCTGGCTGTTACCTTGATACTTTTTTTGGCAGATGATAAAGGTTAAAGGATAAAAGATTTTAAGCAGCCAAGAGGGTGCACAAGTGAAGCGGGGTCAATATCACAGGAGGAAATAAAAGACATGCTCTGCCCCAAAGTCTAACATATAAAATTGAATAAGCTGTCAGCTTTATGTAATATTTACTCTAGGGTGGAAATTAGTAGTTACCTTAGCAACACTAGTATCACCAGAGACATAGCCATGCTGAGTCTGATTTACAGAGATGCATTTACTTTGACAATGTATTAAGTAACCTTTCTGAATGTTTTACTGTGCTTTTATGATGAACATTGCAACCAAGAAAAATGGTTTCTCCAGATTTCAAAACACTACATGCTGCTCAGACCCTTACCTGGCGTAAATCTAAGGCTTCATTTGCCAAGGAAATAATGTTGATTTATTGCAGTGGAAGAACCAGCTCATCATTTTGAGCAGCACCATGGTTTATTACCATTCACTCTTTTAACTTGTCAGCTATGAGGGGGTTTGATTTTGTAATATCATGGTCATGAAAATGAGAATGGTTAACAACCTTCAGTACTGCCAGATCTACTGGGGCAATTGAAGTGTGATTTTACCTCTAAATTCAGGGTTGGCTTAGATTTCCTTCTGCCACAGAATGCTTCAAGTATTAAGAGCACAACAAAGAAGTCATTACTGAAAGCACAGCTTTTTATCAGGAAAGTTCTGAATTTGGTCCTGTGATACTGCATGGTTCATATTACATGCTAGTTGAATTATTTAATCCAATAAAGTTGCCAGCAGTCTGAGCTTCCTTATACACATAGTGCACAGGCATCTTCAAAAGATACATTAAAGTACACTGAATCTTATTTTAAGTACTCCAGGCAAGAGTGGGTCTGCTGTCTTCCAGGCTAAATTATTAGCTCTCAATACATGGAAACTGCTCCTTATTTGGATGCTGAATTTACTAAATTTTTAGCTTCTTCAGCTCATGTATTGTGAGTAAATTCTGATACTGCAGATTTTCAGGTTAATTTATAAGTACACTACATACTCTGGAAAGTTTTAACATTATTTTCTCCATAGTAAACAAACCAGATTGCATTTATGGCATGACTCTCTGAGTTATTTTGGGGAGCTTCTTAGAGCTCTACTAAAATCTCTCCCTGAAGCACGAGCACCAAGTGGTGGTAGATATTATCCTTCTGCCACCTGTAGACACCTTGTCCCCAGAGGCAAAAACACGTTCCTAATTTTGTTTCACTTTTTTATGCCTCCCAGGTCTACAGCTTATTGGGTGCAAGGAAGCTAGGTATTGATTTTCATTTTGTTTCTCCAGTTATATATTCTCTTTCCACCTGGACATCTTGTCCTGTCAATTTTGAGAACTTGTTCTTTTGGCCAGGATTTTCAGGCATGTGTCAGCCAATTCTAAATGGAGGGTTTCAGCCTTCATATGGAAGTGGGTCATAAGATGAATGCAGGAAGCCACAACAGCTACCACATGTACAGAAATATGAGGCATTTTCCAGGGGAACACACTGTGCATACTAAAAAAAAGATACAGGGGAATCTCATGGTTAAAACGTGAAATCTGTTTATAGACTACAAATATACAAGCCCCACTTATAAAAAGTGGTGTGTAGGCTGTGAGATTTCCAAACATGCATGCATTAGGCAATTCCCAAACAATACATATGTGCTGCAGTTTTTCAGCAAATTCCAAATTAACCAATAACTATTCCATCTACCTGCATCACTGACACTAGAGCTCAAGTCAAAGTTGCTCCCTGCAAAGACTCAGTAGCCTTTTTTTGGTTGATGCTTTTTGAAGCAAACTCTGCTGTCCTGCAGGGGAAAATCTTCATTCCTTATTCCAAGTGACTTTTCTTGTAGTTTGCCATATTAATACGCAATGTTGCTCCAACAACATCCCCATCAGTAAATTTATACCTTTGTGTAGCAGATTTTTTTATTTTTATTATTGCTACTTACTATACTGTAACCTTCACACTACCTACAGACATCACTAGGCATCACAGAGACTGCTGATAAAATGACTCAATAATTTTGGATGATAGATTTATCTTTACTGGATGTTGCTATTAATGCATTTACACTCTATAATCAATTATGGTTTTTAGAGATCTGCCAGTTATTCAACTCTTATTCCATCTATTGCACCATGTTAATTTTTTGTTTAAAATTTTTGTTAAAAAATCTTGCCAAGATGAAAGTTAAACAAGGTAAACACTTTTAAGAAATTGTTTTAAGAAGTTGATCAAATATTAAATATCTGTATTTACAGTGGGAATTAGAGGTTTTAAATAATTAAAATTTCAATGGCGATAATCTGCCCAGTCTGGGGAGGAGAAGTGTGTTAGTCATTTCCAGGGTTTGGGTATCTTTTGGTTTCTACCTGCCTATTATTTTTGTTTATAATCTTATCAATTTATTTTGCATATGGTGTCATCATTTCTGATGAAATCGGTATTAGTTTAGCTTTTTTTTTTCCTTCACATTTCTAATAATTAAGAATAGCTGAGTGAGATCCCTGGCCCTGTATGAAATTTCTGTGATTTGTGGATTTTTTAATAGGTGCTCAAAAGATTACTAATGGTGCAGAATAACCCCGGAGAAATTGTGGGAACATGTGAATATCCATTCCCTTGTTTTGCTAAACATACAGAAGACAAGATGATTTAAATGTGCCTGCTTGCTCCTGGCGTTAGAGATCTGTCTTGTATTCTTTCCACCATGAGCTATTTGAAGCCTTTGTGGAATGAATGGAACAGATTGTTTCCTGTACCACTGAAACACTTGTGAGATGTGTGTTTGTGGCTCTCCTTTAGGTCACTTTTTCTCTTCTGGGTGAGTGTAATCATGCTCCTCACTGCTAATTTCCAGTTCAAATCCATCCTTGATGGTATTATTCTTGTACTCTTTGTGCTTTCTACTGCACCCATTTCATCCCCCAAATGAGCAATGCAAGACTTGGTGTGCTATTGCTTGAACCAGATCTTAATGAAGGCCACCTATTTGCTTTCATTTCATTAAATTTAATGTGCAGAAGTCTAAACAGCTGTGCATAAAGTAGAAACTTCCCTTAAGTGAAATGTTTGGGCTGTAGAATCAGTCTTCAAGGTGCACAGCTGAATGCAGTGCTTCTGAGCCATGTGTCTTGGTTTGAAAAGACAGGTGTCTCTTAAGGAAGGCAGGAGCCTCTCTTGAAATGGTAAATGGAAACCCCCTCCCTCTGAATTATTATAATTTTGAAATTAAGGGGGCTCTCAGGCACAGATATGGGAGTAGGAATAACAGTTCTTTATTAGGAAAAAAAAATGCAGTAATACAAAACAACACTGACAGAGTAAGAATACAACCTGACACCCTGTGGGTCAGGGTCTTGGTGGCAGTGCCATTAAATGGTGGCTGCAGTCCTCCTTCAGTGCCAGCTGTGGTTCTGTGGGAGCAGTGATCCTGTAGAAGGGTGGAGTTTTCCTCTGAAGGTCCAGTGGTGGTGTAGATGGGCCTGGTCTTCCTCTGTGAATCAAGTGGAAAAAGGCTGCCTGTGATGTTCCAAATCTCAGATTATATCCAGGTAGGAATGATTGGCTCCTCCTCCTGGGTGAAGCATCTCCCAGTGGGATGATGTAATTTTATCAGTCATGCAGTGACACTCAATGGCCCATTAACAGAAGATATGTCCCAGAGGGAGGATTGGTTGTGGAAGAGATAAAGAAAAACTGCCCAATTAACAGACGGTAACTGCCCTACCTCTAACAAATGGCAATAGAATCCACAGTCCCAGCTGCATCTTGCATTTGCAGCTTTAGACACCATGGTTCAACCTCTTGCAGAACCAAACTTCCTTGCAGAACAGGTGGGTGCAAGACTGGACACTTGGACTCTGAGGTTTCCATTTCTTGATTTACTGAAATATTCTCTTTGCTAGCAAGCCACACTAAAAACCAGCTGCCATGTGTTACAGGTGTCAGGAGTTAAGGAATTACTTCCTAAAACCACAATGAATACGCAAGCAAATATCAAGGAGGAGGGGAAAAGGTTCAGTTTAAGTGACAGAATAAATATGTTTTGAATTGCTTTGAGGGCTGCAGAAGTGTCTAGAGAACAGATGATCCTGTGAATCCTAGTGCATCTAGGCCTGCAATGTTGCAAGGGCACAATACAAGTCCATGAAATAAGGCAGATTGTGGGTAAAACGGAGATGTATAACAGCTCTAGGAAAAGAAAAAAAAAAAAAAGAATAAATTAGGAATATGTTTTCTGACTTGTAAACACATGGATAACAGTAACAGTGCCACTTCTGAAAATAAAGGTTAAAATCAACTCCTTAGGTGCAAAGAAAGAAAAGCAAACATTTTTTGCATACATTTCTGGATCCTGTGGATTTCTCCCATAACCGTTCCCTTGGAATTACTTCTTTCTTGATAGGAGGAACTAATTTTTATGTACAGGAGCAGTGCCTGAAGAAATCATTAGGGCAATGAATATTTCAGAAAGAGCATGGGGAGCACTTCGGGGAGAAAGGCATATCAGCAGGAAACCTGTTCTGAGGAAGTTTATGGCATTTTAAATCATTTCCTGGCCTCTTTTTTGCACGTTAGAAGATCATTATATTGGCAACATATTCATCACAATTTTGAAAGCTGGATTTTTCTCTGCTACAAGGGGAGAGGGTCAACAATAGCTGTGTAAGAAATGTATTATATTTGTTAACTTACTTGCTGCAGTAGTGCTTGGGTTCTGATTTTATTGTTTGTTGGCTTTTTTTTTTTAATAGGAATTATGAATGACCAAAGATCATAAAAAGCTAGATCTTGTCAATCGACAGGTGTGTGGGGTGAGAATATGATACTGAGCACAGCAAGAGGTAGAAGTTTGTCTCTTGCTGCTGATCCTGTGCTTGACCCTTCTGCTTTTGGAAAAAAACCCACACGAGCTCTTCCTCTGCCTGAGTTCCCATAGAAGTGAAATGAGCTGCTGTCACCAGAACAAATGTTTGTGTTGTCTCTGTGCAAGGCAGGGGCTCAGAGTTCCTGCTGCTCATTCCTTTTGTCCTCGGGAACAAGCCCAGTTTGTGATCCCAGTTTGTGAAGGTAACCATGAGATATAATTTTTTTCCTTCTGCAAGCCACCACACCCCAATGACAGGAAGAAGTTGTGGCCACAGTGTCCTTTGGAGGCCTTCCCCACCCAGCCTAACACTCAGGCCCATGTCAGCACATTCACCTGCAACTTCAGGAACATGTGCTTCTGGGTCCTCCACACTTTTAAGGCTTTTAAGATGGTTAAAGAAAGGAGGAAATAACCAAACTCATCCTAAACCTGCTGGAATATCTTGGAGGATTGTGGATAAACCATTGTGACTCAAGTCTTGTAAAAAGTCATCCCTGGATTTAGCCATTTAGGGAAGAATTGGTGAACCTTCCTCATGCTCAAATGTCTTCACAAGGGGTGAGTTGATCTTGGTTGGCTGCCTGGCACCCATCCAACTCAGAAGAACAAGGGGAGAAAATAGAAAGAGAAAAGCTCATGTGCTTAGGTAAAGACAGGGAGATCTCTTGCTAATTACTGATACAGGGAGAACAGTTGTGGCATTACTAAAGTAATGAGGAGATTAGTTAATGGTAGAAATTAATTTATTTCTAATTAAATTAGAATTGAATAGTGAGAAACAAAGACAAAACCTAAAGCATCTTTTCTTCACCCCATCCCTTTCTCCCAGGCTCAACCTCACTCCTTCATTCCCCACTCTATCTCTTCCCCCTTCCTAGCATTGTAGGAGGTTGGAGGGCTGTGGTCAATCCATAATAGCTCCTTTCTGCTTTTTCTTTCTCTTACCACCACCTATCCCCTGGCCCAGCATGGACCCTTCCCATGGGCTGCAGTCTTTAAGGATAAACCTGCTCCGGTGTGGGCACTTCATGGCCCACAGTTTCTTTGGGAAATATCCATCACTCTAGCATGTGGCTGCAGGGTGAATATCTACCTATTCCAGTATGATTTCTTCAAGGGCTGCAAAGGAAGCCCTGCTAAAGCATCTGAAGCACTTCCTCCACCTCTTCTCACATCTTTTTTTGTTCTCTTTGTCTACTGTGTTCCACCTTTCCTTAACCAAATTTTCCTTGAGACACCACCAGCTTTGCTGTATCCTGTGGCAAGTCAATTTTGGAGACACACAGGGCAGTCCCTGACCTTTTCTGCACCTGAGGGTTGCTGTCTTTTACAGAACTGTACCTTGGCTCAATGGGATGGAGTTAATTTTCTCGATAGCAGCCTCTGTGGTATTTTACTTACAAAACTGTCTTTATCTCAGCCTATGGGTTTTCATCATTTGTTCTTTGATTCTTTCCCTCATCCCGGTGGAGGTGTGGGAACAAGTGAGTGAGTGGTTGCAGGCTTAGCTGCCAGCCAGGATCAACCCACCACCAAGTCAGGATTTTGCCCAACAGGTAGCCTCAGGAAGACAGCAGATCCCAGCTTCTGCTGAGCTGGAAACCTCTGCTTCATGTATAGATAATATACTTGTCACAGCTCAAGGCAACCTGTGTCACAGATCAGGAGCTCCACAGCAGAAGGAACCTCTCATTACAGAGGAGGGGGACAGGAACTGTCTCAAGATGAAACCTCACTAAAAAGGTTTTAAAACAAATTTTAAAAATGAATAAATTGCCAGGGCCAGATGTCATTCACCCATGAATATGAAACCGGTGAACTGCTAACTGTGGTTTGCAATATATTCATTGTACCATCCTTAGTACCTAAGGAAAGAAAGTGCTAAGTATGACAGAAACTTCTAAGAACTCCAGAGCTATCCTAGTTAATATAAACAAGTAAATCAGATTTCCATGAGAATAAAATTGTTAAGAGCTGTAAAATAAAGAGAATTAATTAGCAGATCCATGAATAAATATTATGCAGCAAATGAAAGTCAATAGGTTTTTTGTAAGGGGAAGTGATTTCTCCCTCTGTGTGACAGACACAGGTGATACAGTCAGTGTCATTTACCTAGTTATGTAAATTAGCCCTGAAACACAGGGCTTCCTGAAAAACAGGAAATTATCATTAGGAGGTGTCTTTGTTGGATGATAAATCATTAGGAGGTTAGGTTTTATAATGGAAATTCATTATCGATGAGGCCCCAGGTCCTCTGTTTGGGATTTAGAGTGCTTAATATGCAGGCATATTTTCACCTTGGAGAAAGGGATGAATTGGAAAATTAAACATGGTGATGCCAAGCAGGCTGCAAAGATGCCTTGTGTGCTGAACAATTAGATAACACGGGGCCAGGCAGTAGATAGTCCCAGTTTTGTGTATGTTTTTTTACATATATGCATAAGAGTATGTATTTGCAGCCCTGATGAACTCTAAATAAGCTGTCACCATGAGTGACCTGTGCTGCTGTGAAGCTCTCTGTTTTCTGAGGAGCCAAAAATCCTCAATTTACACCACTCTGTGTGTTTCTAGTACAACAAGAGTTTGAATGCTGTGATATTGCACTTACCCCACCTCAGAAAAGGAGCGTTAGAGCTCAAAACAGCATTTGGAGAACAGGAAGGCAAAAGATTAAAAAGATTTGTCATGTGACAAAAGATTAAAAAGACCAGGATTATTTATCATGGAAAACAAGTGACTGAAGAAGAGGTATGGCGTAAAAATAAATTAATGGAGGGAAAAGGGTTTAGGTTTCAATATCTAATTGTTATACAGGAAGTAAGGGACATCTGTTGAAATTATTGGAAAATAAGATTAAAGCAAGTGAATTTTTTTTTTTACTAAGCATAAATTGTGGTGAACATTGTCATAGATTTCCATGTGCTTTTGCATACAAATGAGTTCAAAAAGGACAAGGATACTGACAAGTGTTAAACTTTGGGGATCTGCATTTATGTGTTATCTTAGTAAATTTGTATGTTTTATTTTGCCAGATCCGACTAAGTGATTCAGCATAAAAATCATAAGGGTGAATTTAATGCTATTTTACCTAAACATTTCTTCCTAGTCTATAATTTTACTGTCCCTGGCATAATGAAGAAATGTAGCCTTTTCGCATTAATTAGTTCTTTTCATTTAACTTCTATTTCTATTATTTTAGTGCAAACACACATTGGAACCTCTCCTAAATTCATGACCTACTTAGTGGAGAATCATAGATGAAAGGAAGCAAATTCCCAGATTAACTAAAAGATCACTTTCCAATGAAACAATACTTCACTTTGAAAACAGAAAAAAAATCAGTAATACAAAAAACTTGGTATTTACTGAATGTTAGATCAGCAAGTATTTGTTAATCAGCACCACAGAGGCTAAATTTGTCCTGTTTATATGTGTCTCCAGATTACTGGTTGGGAAGACTGGGATATGGGAAAGAATATTTTGCAATTTCCTTAAACTGTAACAATCTCTATGAGAAAAGGAAGGTTTGCCTTGAAACATTCTGCTGCAGTGTGCACGTAATCCTAATGACACCTAATATTAATAATATATATGTGCCATATATTATTTTGCTTTAGCATATATGCATATTTTAAAAAAGACAATTTGCTTCACCTATGGCACCTGTATGTATTTATCTTGGAAGGAAAAGTGGGAACAGAAAGGATGAATGTTTCCAAGCTAATATAGAGAAGGGCAAGATTTCTCACCTGCAGGAAGGGATAAAGGCCAAGGGTTGCTAAAGATGTAACCTAAAGAGGGGAGATCTAGGCTGTAATTAGACATCTGTCTGCTTTGCTGTGGTGCAAGGTGCCTACAACAAATCATGTGGAGAAGCTGGTAGCTCATCACGCTTCAAGGTAAAAAAGTGCCTAAAAATTACCTTTGGTAACCCAGCTTAAGGAATTAATATTCAAGATTCTTAAATGATGCAACACCCTTTATATGAATTTTCTGTAAATGTTTTTTTATGGTGATATGTCTCATGATTTTCACTGGGGAAAAATGTTACATTTTGAAACATCTAAAAATTACAAGTTTACTGAAAAATCTCATTTGTAAAATTTTCACGTTATCTTTTTCTCTTCCTGCCTTAGAATCACATCTCAACCTTTAAAGGACAAGTGTCACTGCCTTCTGAAAGTGTACTCTCAGCCTTGCTCTTCAAAGTTCAGATCAAGTGATGCTGCCAAGATTTATGCTTCTGTGGCAAATAATTCACAGATGCCAACTCACTGGAGAATCCAAGAGCTTTGTCTTATGCCAGGGTAACTTCAGCAGTATTTTCCAGAGCTGTGGATTAAGTTTGCTGAAGCAAAAAAATGACGATGTGTCTGATCTATTTCAACAGCACTGCCAGACGTAAAGATGATTCATCAGTGTTCCCTCTTTAATGGTAACTATCTCCAGTGGGCAGTAAAGAATGACCAAACTGACTATCAGATGGCAAGGAGCAGAAGTTGGAACAGCATTTGCCTTGCTCACTTTGTACTCGATTGTGTATCCAGGCGTTCCCGTCTAGACTTGCAGGGGTTGCTCGAGCATTTAATTACTTGAATCCCAATGAGCTGAAACTGCTTGCTTCAGGAGATAGCATAATAAAGGCATTCTCCTGAGGTGGAGAGGTCATTTTTTTAAGCTTTACTGACGAGCTAGAAATAGTCACAGATTTTAAATGTTGCCGATGATTATATTCAAAAAGCATGGAAAATATGAGCCTACATTTTCTGCTACGCCCATGTTCCTTCAGGAGAAGCAAAAGAAGGGAATGTGGGCTTCATCTGGAACGACCTAATTCTCTGTCTGACTACACACCAGCTTTGGCCACTGTTATGAATTACAGCACATAATGGTCCCAAGAGGGGACAGTCTGGTGCTAAGCCCTCTCACTCCTGCATCACTGTGTAACCACATCAAGGAATGGGAGACTTCATGTTAGCTCAAGTTTTTCAGTGCCTGAGGTACTCATTCTAGAGGTGTCTTGCCAATATTGCCAAGGTGGCAAGATGGATCAGACTAGCTAAGAGACTCAGGGAAGAGGGAAGTGTAAAATGTTGCAAACTTGGATTCTGCATTTCACAGGTATTTGAGGAAATATGGATGTCTTCCAGGTTTGTGTATGAGTGGTGTCACTGGGATATCTGGTATCCAGCTAAGCATGCAGCTACCTTGTGTCAGTAATTGTAAATGAGAAAATTGTCTCAAATTTGCTACTTCACCATCTTTGTATTGGGTTTTTCTGTTGTTAGGTTTTGTTTTTTTGTTTTTTTTTTGTTTTTTTTTATAGCTTTTCCCATAGAGTTTGCATGAGAGAGTGAAGGTTTCTCATGCAGTAGAAGAAAAAGTGCATGGACTTGGGATACAAATCCAACTGGAGAAAAACATTACCAAAGAAATCCAGATAGTTAGTGACTCATGTAAAATATAACTTGACATTTGAGCATGCATGATGATTTTTCGCAT
Source organism: Ploceus nigricollis (assembly GCA_013399945.1). Lineage (NCBI taxonomy): Eukaryota > Metazoa > Chordata > Aves > Passeriformes > Ploceidae > Ploceus > Ploceus nigricollis. The sequence continues at coordinate 459,262 of VXBC01000188.1, read as the reverse complement.
GTGGCTTATACAACTCCCAATTTTTTATATCTCTTTATGGGGGACGCTGCCAAATCTGGAATAGAATATATGATTTATTTTTATTTCAGGGTAGAAATTGTCTTTTTGATTTTCAGTCTGCAAAAGATGAGCACTTGCCAGTGCACATTTATACACAGCCAAAAAAAAAGAGAGCATGCTTGAGCCAAGCAGGAGCAGAATTAGTTACAAACTCTGTTTTTTTCTCCACAGCATGACTTATATTGATACATTCATTGTGTTAAATGGCATAACTTTGCATTTTTCACTAGTTTAAGGAAGAAAAGTTCATACTGTTGTAATCCTTATGGTTCTGACTTAGGTAAATAGAATAGGAATAAGAATTCTCCCCTTACAGATGAATAATTTTCTTCAGGGTTTCACTTAATTTTACACTATGGACTATATAATTACAACCCTTTTGCTACCTGGGAGATAATCTCAGCTCCAGTTTAACAAGCCTTATATATAGCATGGAATTCTTTCACTTTAAATGTTCAGTAATGTTTGTTCTTAAAACAAAGCATCTTCTGAAAGGGTTTGCACCTGGGAAAGAGGTAATGATAATCAATGCTAAATTTGAAGAATGGCAAAAAATAACAACATGAGATCTGAACTTCTCTCAGAATGCTTTCATTTCTCCAGGAGGGGTAGGGTGGGTAGGAGAGGGCATTATAGACCCTTGAAGTAGTAGAGAGAAATAGAGAAAAATTTGTGATAAACCTCATATTCTTCTTGTTATTGCCTCTTAGAGTCACTTCGCTGCTGCTAAGGCTTGTGTGCTGCTTCTTCCTCCAAGCTCTGTTTAAATTCCTAGTTTAACCATACGTGCCTTCCCTCTGCTTAACAGTGATTTGACTGTGCCTGTAGCACTATTTTACTATCATAGAAGGATACTTGGAGGTGATAATACTATTCAGTGCAACTTTGCGTCACGTAGTACTTACCTGTTTCTTTAAAATATTCACTTTCACTTGTAATTCTAATTTGGAAAGACAAACGCCATAATCCATGGATAATTAAGAGTCTAGACTAATTCTGTCATGTCAGTGCTTTCTTAATCTGCCCCTAAACAGATTAAGCACCTTAATTTAGACGTTATTGACATTGCAGATTGCAGAATTCCAAGGAATTCTGCTACAGTGTATCGTGCAGTTGGAGTTGCTGTAAATGGAATTTACTGGCCATTTATAACCTTTAATATTTTGCAAAGAGTATGAAAAATGAATTAAGGAATCCAAAAGTTTATTCTAACACAAGGAAAAATTAAAGTATGCATCTGTCAAGATTTTAACTCTATTGCCCCACTTATCTTTTCAAGAGAGGTCACTAAAAGAAAGTAAAGATGAGGGAATTATTTTCTCAAGAACTTTTTGCAGCTAAGAGCTGCACAGTGAGTTTCACTGTATATATTAGTGTATCGACACAAAATCAGTCCGTTAATTAGAAAAACCACAAGCTGTTTTTTCTTTATTTCAAAATCAACTGCAATCAGAAATACTTTGGTGCAATTGTTGGCAATAGCCAACATGCAGGAGGACTGGTTTAAATCTGGAATTTCTGTTTTGTAGCCAACCCTGACTCACTAACATGGTTTGCACCTATAAAGGACGTACTGTGATCCAGGCTGATTGTGTGTTGCTAATGGGATTTCATTGAATAAGACCACAAAGGATACTTCAGGATATATCAGGAAAAGTCGTCTAGTGAAGATGAAGAACTTGTAATTACAAAATTGCATCAGCAATTGTGACCAAGTTTTATTTTTATCTCTGTCCCAAAATATATTTGAATAATTATCATTAGCTTTAAAAGACATTCTCCTTCCATGGTTTTGTTAATTCTCTTCTAACTACTTTTTCTCTTGATCAGAACAATATATTTTTAAAGCGCTTGATTTGAGAGTGTGTACTTGTGATGGTGCCAGTCAGTTCTGAACACAAATTAAATTGTGACCTTGACTCTGGAAGGTTATGACTGCTTTGTACTTAGTCTTTGCTTACAGCATCAGCAGTTGGCACATCACAGGTAGTGCCCATTCTCTTTTGAGTCTGCTTTGGAAAAAGAGGTCATCACAAAGCATCTGTATTCTCACCTGGAATATCCTGTCAAGACCTGTATTTAATTTTTAAGTTAAAATAACTCTTGCTCTGATCTTAAAACAGAAGGCCAAATTTATCCTGAGTGAAATGCCTACTAAATTTGTTTTACTGTGGATAAGTTTATTTCCCTGTGTCAGATTTCAGCCTAAAGCAATTGCTTCTGAAAGTTTATTTTGTGATGTCTTCTATGTGTTTGCAGAAATGTTTCTCTCTGTAAATAATGCCCAAAAGCTATTGTACAACACAGTACAATACCATTAAAATGTTGACTCTGTGAATTTGAAATATCAATGGACAATTGATGATAGAACAATGGAAGTTATTAATTTATCTTAAAGAATATTATGCTGTTCTTCATGTCTCTCAGACCCACACAAAGTACTGAATCAGATTTTTTCCATTATTAGTGCTATAAAATTTAACTGATACCTGCATAAAGTGTATTCTATAATATAGATCAATCACAGATGCTGTGATCTGAGAAATAATAGTGCTCACTTGGCTTGGAGAAAAAGGCTACCATTTGGTAAGTTGTGTTCTTTTGTGTCATTTATGTACTCAGGATGTTTTTACCCTTTAGGTTTTGTTCCTAAGCTGCAAATGGGAAAAGGAATGAAAGGGACAGGAGGAAGAAAACATAGAAATTATTGTGCTCATATCAAATGCTACACTAAGAAAACCTCTCAGCTAATTGTTTGTAAGATGGACTAGCTACAGGGTTGTAAACTAATTAGGATATAATTAACACCATTTGACAGGATAGTTGCTACCAAAAATTGTATCTAACCTTCATTGCCTAATGCATTCTGCACTACAGATCAAAATTAACATTTTATTTAATAAATTCAGCCTGCTGGCTCCCCTGCCAAAAGCCCAATTCGGTTTCCAGAACTTTGCACATTCTTATTAAAGTGAGATTTTTTTAACGCTATAATTTTTCTCTTTTTCTTTGTTACACTTGCGTAATTCTCAGAACTGTTTGCCTTTCCTTTGTGTACCAATTATAGTTCTCCTGCTGGTTTAGATGGGGCACAGATAGAACCCTGGTATAAATCATCCACTGTTCTTCATGAATAGCTTTTAACTTGCATGTTATCCATTCTGGTTTTCTGGGGTTTTTTTGTTTTTATTTTTCAAGTTGTGCATTCCTCTTATAGTTTATATATATAAGGTAATGCAAGCTGTCCCCCATGCACTTAAGGCCTGAGGATCTTACCCTTATTCACTAGAAGCTGAAACCTGAACCAAGAAAGTGCATATGCTTGTGACTGTGGCTGTTGGAGCAGGTGACACCCTCAGCACAGCTGGGATACAGAAAGAAGGTAAGTCAGGAAACCCTTTAGGAAGACACAAAGCAGGAAGTTAAGGATCTCAAGCTGGGAACACTTTGTAGAGAGCTTTCAGGTAGTGTTATAGTTGAAAATGTGAACCGGGAAAAATAACTTTTAGATTGAAACATGGAGATAATCAAAGATATTATCCTGGCTCTAACTCTAGTAACAAGAACAGTGATGTTAAGACTGTTAAAGATATATCTTGACCCACAGAAGAATCCCAAGTTGCCCAGAGAAGCTGTGGATGACTCATTGCCAGCAGTGTTCAAGGCCAGGTTGGATGAGGCTCTGAGCAGCCTGGTCTAGTGGAAGGTGTCCCTGCCCATGGCAGGGGAGTTGGAACTGAATTATTTTTCAAGTCTCTTCTAACCTAAACCATTCAATGATTCTATGGTATAGAAGATGAGATGAGCCACCTTCAAAAGAGCCAGAATGGCCTCAGTCTCACTCACACCCTGTGAGCTGCTGTGTGCATGCCTTGAAACCTCTCACAAGATCAGGGTGTTCCCCAAAAACTTCACTGCCAGTGGTCTAGAACTGTGGCATCACTGCCACGTCCAACTCAATTCTGACTCTTCAACCCAAAGATTAGGTAGGCATTAGAATTTGAGTTTGTAGACATACGCCCTAGCAAGATGGCAGTCTTAATTGCATAAAATATTAATAGAATTAATGCTTTCAGTTCTCGTTTCAAGGGTTTTTTTTGAGTGAGGACAAAATAGTGAAGAGACTTAAATTAAATGACGATTAAAAAGTCCACTTAAAGAGTATACAAATTACTGCATCTGTAAGGTGATAGTTGGCATGGTAATGTTTGGTTTCCTATTGATTACTTGAGTAAACAGTTTCCAAAATCCTGTTGACAATTTCAGACTGGAAAATAACCATTTTATTCTGCAGTTCTTATTACATGCATTTAGTAAACATCAACCTTTATTTGTAATATTAGAAGTGTTATTTTTTAAATCTCTGTTCTTATTCAGATTAGAAGGAGAGATTAACCAACAGTCAGAAGTAAAAGTGTAATCCACACTGGGGTGACCTCTTTCTATCCTGTTGAAAACAGTCACGCAATGCTTCCAAAATATCTGTGCTTGCACCTTGTGTTCCATCAAAACTATGCACCACATGCCACTGGGTATTCTGGGCTTGAATTTTTGATCTTCCTGGTGATCATGAAGGCCTTTTCCTGACTCTTCTGTCTGATTTCAGTCAGCCCCCCTATTATTTTCTTTTTAGGCTGAAGCTGTTGTGGAAATTGCCATATAACCGTGTTCATGTTTCACCTCTGAAGTGTTCAGCTTGTTTGCACTCCTTACACTTTTAGAAAACAAGGACAATTCTTTTCAATTTATTAGAAGGACCTTCCTCATAAGAGCAGTGCATTCTAGAAAAGTTCCTCACTGTTGTGGTGTTTCAGAAGTATCTGTAAAGGAGAGAGGGCATTAGAAAATGGCATTATTGTGTCAGTGTTGATCATGCTTCTGCAGCCAACAGTATTTCAAGTTTTTGAAGGACATATGTTAGTTAAGATCACCTTGTGCCTGATGTCACTACTACAGCACCTATAATTTTCTAGATAAGTAAAAATACTTGAAGTTTATAAAAAAATATAGCTGGAATATTAAGAGGTGTGCATTATTTTTGCCTTTTTTTAAAAAAAATCATTTATTTCTGTTACTGATTAATGTCGTCAGCAAAATGAAGGTCACTCAAAAGGGGTTATGCCCATTTATGATTATCTTTCTCTTGATTCCAACAATAAATAACACAAAAGTAGCAGGGCATAAGAACTCCTTGCTTTACTCTTTAGCTTCCTCTGCTAATTCTTGGATGCTGATCATCCCCTCTGTTCAATCAGTATGATCACAAAGGACTGGGAGAATTTTGATTACACTGTCCTATCACTTCCTAATATTTTTTTTCACAGAACTATTTCTCAAAAGGTGTTTTTGGCTAGAAATACCTTCTGTCATAAAGATTATTTTTTTATGCTGCAGTTTATAAAGTTATTTAATATTTTTCCATTTGGGGGGGTTATTTCTTGAGCCGCAAAACTCAAACTTTTTAGTTCTACTGAACAAAAGTGTATAAATAAATAATTCACATTTATGTGTCATATAGTTGGTAAGAAAAATATGCAAACATATAATTATGAGATATTTGTAAAATGGAGAAGAGAGACCTCTACAGTAAGTTGAATTATCACCTTGCTAGGTGAACACTGCTGAAAATTTTCCCAAAAACAAAGGCACATACACATCTATAATTTCTGTTCTCCACTCTGCTATCACTGCATTTGTCAGAGTCACAAAATGCGCACGATATCTCCAGCAATGTCATATCTCTGGCCTACATGTGGTGCAGTGTTTGACTTTGTTCTCTTCAGGATACCTGTCATCTACAAAGCAGACAGCCTGCAGCTTCCACAATCTGGCCATTTTTAGATCTTGGCAGTGCTCTGAGAGAGCTACTTATTCGCAGGACGTACTTGTCATCATCACCAATTCTTCATTTTTTCTATTTTCAGAGCATCACAGGTAACAACAGAGTGGAGTACTTGATAATCTGAAATAGACCTTAAGATACATTTGTTTGGAGTTTTTTTCACACAGCTCCTTCAATATTTGTTTGTGTCCAGAAAAAAAGGATTCAGCTGGCTTCTATCTCTAGTTTCGTCTTCATCTCTGCTAGAGTTCTGCTCTTTAAACCTTAGCATCAATTTTTGCAGCTAGCAGAAAAGATGATACTTTCAAACCCTAAGTGAGTCAAGTCCAATCGAAAAATGCAGGACAATTCTTCAAAGACCAGGATTTAATAATAAGATTCATAGAAGCCAAGGCTAGTGTCATTTGAACTAAATCCTGCAAACACAGAAAAACTGGGTTTTTTGGAAAATATTTTGCAGTTTCACAATTAATTCCTACTGTAAGTCTGGTATACTGGATACTATAAAGTATATATGTTTAATGCATGTATTGTAATAATATTATAATACCATTACGTGTAAAGTCAAACAGCTCCAATTTTTTTCCCTGTGTGAAAGTCTTCATGATATCATAATGTTACAAAACTACAGGCCAGAATTTGGTTGACTGATCTGGAATGAAAAGGAAAACTATGCTTTTCTTTATATGAGGTGTATAAATTTATATAAAGTGTATAATTTTTAAAATAAGGCGTATTATATATACACACATGTATATGTGATGCACAAGAAAAAAATTTCATTCTAGTTTTCTGACTATTTATTACTATAAAATAATTATTAATAGATATTAATGAGTTTCACTAGTACAAGCTTCTTTGTAACAATTTCACAACAAGAAAGTCGAGGAACCTGTTAAAAATGCAGGAGATTTGAAAGGCAGAGCTTTGGCCAAGCGTGCTTATGAAAACGACTTTATACAGAAACTGCACTGAAACTATTCCAACACATCAAATCAGTTATAGGTGTTTGTAGAAAGAGTTATTCAGATCCCTTAAGGAATTTAAGCATCTAATGATTTTGAGGAACACCAACTGAGATTTTCAAGGATCTTTAGCAAGTTAGATACTTTGCTTCCTTTTGCTTCATCTATTTAGTCAACTTTGGGAGGGGAAAAAAAGGGATCTTTTAAAGACTTAACAAAATAAATCTATATAATTGCTGTTAATGACTACACTAATGCAGTATTTTTCTAGAGTAGGGGTAACCTAAACTACAACTCATAAAAGATTGACTTACATGGTTTAAGGACCATATTGCACTTTTGTAATCATATATGTGTTTGATTATTTTAGTAATGAAAATATGCAATTAAAAAGAAAGCAATAGAAGAGATCATAAAAGGTGAAGGTGAGTCTGAAATTTGGACTAAATTTTTCTATACCATTGAACAAAGCAAACTGGCCTGAATAAAACACTTTTATCTAGAAAACAGAGACTTTGAAAGCAAAACTGATTTATTTCACACAGCAATTTAACTCAGTTCAAAGACGTATGTGATTTTTTTTCAGAGCTCTGGTGCAACCAGGTACTGCCAGATGAAACATGTATTTTCATTTTTGTTTTACTACCTGCCATAGTAGTCAATTATACCTGATCATATAAAAATATATAATAATTTTTATCAAAGCCCATAATTTAATGTCAAGATGTTAACCTTCCCCCATATTATTTTCTTCCTACAGTTTTCTGAGCATATGGCTCTTAACTCTTCCATCTAAACTCCTCAAGGTTTAACCCAGAATAAGCATTTCTCACAAAGATAACATTCATTCTGCCTTTTTGAAAAGCTTCTTGAACTTTAGAACTGCCCTCAGCTTTCTTCAATAGATGATTTGTTTCACTTATTTTTCTACTTTCCATTTCTAATTTTCAAGGCTGCAATTAAAAATCAGTTTGGCATTTTACCAATCAGAAGCAAACAGGTAACTCAGAAAAGACATGGAGTCTGATATGTTTAGAAGCTGTGCAAAAACCCTGGTATTTTCATTCTGTAGAGGAAACACAGACTTTGAGAGACTAGAAGAAAGAATTACCAATACTCTTTTTGTTGTTAAGTTTCACTAGAGAGCTATAAATGTTAAACAAAGTATTACACAGAAGGTGGAAATTTGAGACCAGTTTTCAGCAGGTTTTGTTTAAATTTGTCAAAAATAAGTTCTGCAGAAGGTATTTGGCTTGCGTATGGCAGAGTGAGAATTCAGGCACTATTTTCACATCACATGGAGACAATAAAGATAAAAATGAAGGCAAAATTGCATATTATATTAAGATTTAATTTGTAAATATCAAACTATCCATATGAGTTCCTTCCTTGTCAGTCCTTTCATCTGTAATTTACTCCTCATTCATACTTTTGGACTACTCTGTATTTAACACTGTCAATTAGTAGAGCTTTTCAGTTTAGCAACTTAAATTAAACTTTTGATTTAACAGTTACTGCAAAGATTTTTGTTAGATGTAAAAAAGCAATTTATTTGACCAAAAGACTCCAACAGTTAAGAAAATGAGAACCTGAAAATATTTCACTATTCTGGCTACAATTCAATAGCTACCTATATAAA
>VXBC01000188.1:409582-445195 GCA_013399945.1 Ploceus nigricollis | reverse complement strand
AGATGTCACAACACAAGAACAAAGTATGTGGAACTTTTATATTCCAACCAATTATTTGGGCAGCACAGATTGCTTGTCTGATTATTAGTTATTCTCTGATAAGTCAGAGGTCAAAATGGGAACAATTTCAAGTGAGGATCTGGATTATTTATTCAAGACAAATTCAACAACAACTTTGATATTTTCCTTAAAATTCTGCAAACATGCATTTTTTAAGCAAAATTTTGAGGAATGTGGCAAGGCTAAGTGAAAAATTGATATGGGAAGTAATTATTGTGACTAGTTTGCATTATGTAAACTCACGAGAACAATTGTCATAGAAAATTTTATGAGTTTACCTTTCTTTTGCTTTATCAGGTAGCCAATACTTGATGCCTTTGCATTTCCATTAGGAAAATGCAGTATGGATTAGTTGTCTTCTGATATAAATGAGTGTAATCTATAATAATGCAGAGAAAGCTGAACAAAACTCAGCTTTTCTGTTGAATTGCCTGCTTGTTTGACTTTGCTGAAGTTATGCTGGCTGTTCATTTCTGCTCTCCTTCTCTGTATTACTGGTTGCTTCTTATAGTCATTAATGCACTTCCAGCTATCAGGATGCTGCCTTTGGTATTGCAGACTATCCCAAACTAATTATTTGGTCCTTATTCTTATTTTCTAACAAACCATGCAGCCTCACACAGTAGCCTTCTGTTCTTTAAGTTATTTTCAGAAGAACTGTAATTACCTAAGCCTACCTAAGCTTTAATGATAGGCTACAGCATTGAATTTAAGTAGATCTGTGGTGGAACAAATATGTACACAGAAGGAAAATCAAGGAGAAAAATCTTAATAGCATGGAAACACCCTTGGAATGAAACTGTAACTTAGTTTTGCTTCAAAATTTCAGTATTTCAAGCTGTTTCAGTAGCTTGTTTTCCATTTCTCAAAGTAAATGGTATAATACTTAAATGGCAGAATCCATCATTTGTGAAGAAGTGGCAAAATTTAAACTGAATCATTAAACAACTTGCTTTATTGAGTAATTTTGAACTTAAAGCAGCAATTAAAAAATTATGCCAAATGCCATATTGTCCCAACTCCTGCATTTTCCACAGGTCCACCAATACCTTTCTCTCAAGAATATCTCCTTTGTCATGTTTTATTATCCCTTTCTCTTGGCAATGAAACTTTGAAACAATTAATGGCTTAGAATCACTTAATTGCCAAAGAGGGATCTTGCCAAATACATTTTGAAAAAGCTGAATAGGGAGAAGGCTAATTAAATTATTTTTATAATGATCTTAAGAATTCCTGCCTTTTTTCATGAGCTCCCTTACCTGATCCTACAGATGTCACTCTTTGGATTAATGCTGTATCAGTGAATTTTTCGCACTCAGAATTTGTGTAGATCTTCCAAGACTGGGGGACTGGGGAAAGGAGGGTGTGGTCCCTCCATAACCACTGGTATTTCTCTCTGCCACTCCTTACTCCTCACAGTTTCCCCAGCTCCAGTGTGGGTCCTTCCCACATGCCCCAGTCCTTGGGGATAAACCTCCAGGAAAAATCCAGCTCCTTCAGGCCACAGTTGCTTCAGGTGACATCTCCCTGCTCCCCCACAGGGTCCTCCATGGCTGCAGTGGGGTTATCTGCTCCACAGGCTGCTTCAGCATCTGGAGCACCTCCTCTTCCTCCTCCTCTCACCTTGGTGCTCACAGAGCTGTTTCTCACATTGTTTTGGGTCCCTTTTCTCCCTGTCCAGCATTTTCTCCCCTTCCTTAACTATGTTTTCCCAGCAGTGACACCTGTTTGGTTGATGTCCCATGGCACATCCATTGTGGATTTGGCTGTGTTCAGGACAGGGCAGCTCCTGAACTTCTCTCACAGATGTCACCCCTGCAGACCCCTTGCTGCCAATACCTTGTCACAGACACCCCACACTTAAATACATCATCCCTCTTTTCTTGTAGCACTTTTAAGGTTTTGCAGTGCTGGCTTCCCCACTTCAAATCTCATATTTACTTGCAATCCATCAGTAACCTAATTTAACATTGAATCTTAGTGATTAAGCTGAAAATGCCCTCTTTGAAGCTTGTACTTGTGGGAGGTGTGGGATTTGCTTCACATGTGACAAGCTGTATGAGCTGCATAATATCATTTACTATCCCTCACTGGTAGAGGTAATTCCTTATTCTTCTTACTCAGGAAAAAAAAATCTAGGAGTTTAAAAGTTTTATTACGTCCTGCAATCATCAATATTATTTTAAGAGCAATGAGGCTTTTTTTTTTTTTTTTTTTTTTTAATAAACCAGCAACCTCTGACAAACTCTTATGCTGGACATGAAGGAATGAAAATGACATTGTCTTTGCAGATGCTGAATGCCATGCCCTGCTTACAGGCTCCCAGGGCAGTGGTCACAGCCCCAGGCCTGCCAGAGTTCAAAGATGCTTGGACAAAGCTCTCAGGCACAGGTTGTGACTCCTGGGGATGGTTCTGAGCAGGGCCAGGAGTTGGACTCCATGATCCTTGTGGGTCCTTTCCAACTCAGCTTGTTCTGTGATGCTGTGATACTATTTAATAAGTAGCTTGTGCTAATAAATATTATTTAGTTCTCCATCCTAATCCATCAGATTTTTATCAAACTGGACTGTGTGCTGTGAGATTTAGCTCAGTGATCTTATCTCATTTATTGGAGTAATTCTGCAGTGATGGAGAGTTACTCTGTGCTTCCCTGCTGCAGCTCCTCAGTGCACCTGGGCAGGAGGGAGGCACATTAAAAATAATATTCCACTACTGTGCCCCCTGGAAATAAAGATCAATGGGAGTTCCAGCAGAGTAATGTCTCATACAGGCTTTGGAGGAAGAACTTTGCCTCGACTGAGGTGAAAGTAGGAGGATGCAGAGGATGCACCTTCTCTCTTAAACATGAAGGAAATGGTGCCTCAGCTTTATGCAGCAGATCTATTTTGTATGGAAATGCATAATGAAAACTTCCAACTTGCATGTGGGATATTGAGTCACACAGTAAATGATTTGTCCAAAGCCGTGTAGCTGAAACAAGGAATTGCAGTTGGATTTTTGAAAATGTGAGCCCAAATCTCTTTCTGTGTTCTATTTGTCAAAAAATAACCAAATCAAACCAATAATTAAAATGCCACTGATACTGCAACAGAGTATGAATACTACAAACCCATCAGTTATTGGAATTAACTTCAATGGTTATTAAACTGCACACAGATTTAGACAGTCATTCAAATCTATATTTTTGTATATATTTGTGTTTAAGTAGGAAAAAGCTCAATAGTGCTTGTTCCCTGAGGTTTGACCTGGACTTGTTTCTAATTTATGAACCCTCATATTTAGCAATTTAAAGGCTAATGTTGTTTATAGATTTTGAATGCTAATAATTCTTTTATATTGTATAAATATGTATTTACATTGGAAAAACCCTTATGAAGCTGAATTCAAGGCAAATGTAAATATCTGGGTTAATTTTTTGCACATTCTCAAGCACATACCAGAAGGGAAGAGCAAAATTGGTCATTATGAGTACATAGTGATGAAAAATGGCTAGACACAATAAAGGATAATTTCTTTGGTTTCCACAGCATAATAGCGTATGAATCATATTTAAAATTAATGACTGAGAAGACAGATCATGATTTGAATGTCATCAGTAGCTATTTTACTCCTCCCTAGAGCTGCAACAAGCCTTTTATGAGAGATGAGTTCCTGCAAACAAGCCCTTCTAAGCTGTCTGGAAGCTCCTAATTTATAACAGAGCTTTAGAAAATGCTTTATTTTTACTTTTTTCCATGCTTGGGGTAAGAGCAGCAGACTGGGAACATCACCTTACTGTCCAGCAAGTAATGTGCAGTTGTTTTTTGCAAGTAATTTTTTCAAACCTAACTTTTTTGAGGGGTGATGTTGGCAGTACACATCCATGCTATTGTTTCTATTTAAGTGAACATTTGAATTCTGTTACTGTGTATGTGGGGTAGACATTAAGCAGAGATAATGAGTCAGCAATGAATCTTTTTTCAGGAAAAAGGCATCCTGATGTTTTTGATAGTGTAAGATATTGAGCAGCAATAAAAGGGGAAAATTAGGGGTTTTTTTTACTTCTACATGTTAGTAATGTAATTTTTTTTCAGCATCAGCAACAGTCCTGTATTGAAAGTTGAAGTCTGCTATTGGAGATCAAACTTTTACTAGAAGATGAAGCACACCTTCTGTTTCAAAGGAGTGCAGGTTAGACCTCTCCTGACATTCAAACTTTGTGTTTACTGGAGCTGGTGTGTACTTTCAGTTCACAGGCTGTCCTTAAGCTGCTGGAGTTATTACAGTGGTGTATTACCTTTCATTCTGCCCAGCAAATCTCTCATGGCTCATTTGGCCTGCACAATGATGTTCTGTGAGATTGTTTTCATTTTTCAGTAACTTATATCACAGAGTATCTCAGATTTAGCCATAACTCTATTTTCACTGACAGGCTCCTCTCTCCTCTTCCTTTTGCAGCTGGCTCTTGAGGAGAGCACTCATAAAGCATGGACACTTAGGATCTCAGTTTAAAGAACCTGCCAAATGACACCTTCAAATAGGCATGAAGGCAGGATCACACGTTGAAAGCAGGCAGTAGAATGGTTTATTTTTACAAACAGAGATAGGCCAGGAGGGTTACTTTCACGTATAATACCTAAAATAATAGTAGGACTTCTGGTTCAGTGCATCATTCTTTATGCTGCACTGTCCTATTTACAGTCTTGTAATGTCAGAATAACACTTTCCATTGTATTTAGGTTCTCTTATTTTATGGCAGCATGTAGAAAGATACAGAAGCAATTCTGCTAAAGGTAGCTGAAATTCTGTTGAAAAATGTTCCCCTTCACATCATTACAGTATATTGTTTTGCAGGAGCTGGAATGGGTACAGTGAAAGTTGAGAACTCTGGTGATCTGTAGCTTGGCAACTACAACAGTAGCCTGAGATCTGGAAGGCACAGATATGCTCAATTTATTGCTCTGGTGAAAAAAAAATTCTGGGGATATATATATATATACACACACATGTGCATGCATATATAAATATATGTATTATATATATATGTGTGTTATAAATAACATACATACAGAAATAACAACAAAGTAAAATCATCTCCCTGCATGCTACTTTTGTACATTTCAGGGCACAGTATCCTGAGTATTACGTGGCAGGATTCTGTCATCTTAATAAATACATCCTAAAAGAAAAAAAATAAAGTATTTGAATCTACCTCACTCCCAATATTTTGTATAATTTTCTTGATAGGCTTACTTCTTATTTAATTGTGATGGAAAGCTAGGTGTCAAAAAATAGAATTTAAAAGAGAAAAGTGATTGCTGTCTCTTCATCAATTATGACATCATTTTCCATTCTCACTACCAAGGAGGCTCATGAACTACATGGAGTAACTCCCTCTGCTCCTGGTGACTCCTCAGTTAACAAGGCACGAGGATTAAAGGAAAGTACTCATCTTTTTCACATCCTGTAAGGGATGCTAATGTTGGGAAGTTCATGGGAACACAAATAAATGGAAGCCATCCTCTGTTGTACAAAGACAACCAGTGGAAGTTATAAAACTGCTACTTCTAAAAGTAATTGCCTCTAGGCATTTCTCTGTTGCACTTTTTATTTTGCATGAGCCACACCTGATGCCCTATTGTGCTGTGTAGGAATGGTCTTGATGGCTTAGAAAGGCAACCCAAATTATGTATGAGTTCCAAGGCTCACAGAAACACATTAGAAAAACATTACACAGAAGCAATAATTTGAGATCCCAAACACGTTTTTTCCCCATTAATGATATTTTAAAATGCAGAAAGCACTTCTGTGGAGCATGAAGGATGGTCAGGGTTAGCTAATGAGGCTGATAGGTACAATTGCTGCACGCTTGATCTGCCTTGGACCCTAATGCTTATTTGGACATGTCTTATTGTGTGGGTGTTAAGTCTGTCCAAGCTCATAATCAATAGATATATGGTCATTCACAGTGTTTATGTCTCTGTCTTGGATAGCTGGAACAAAGTGATGAGAATGTAGTTTGCTAGGCTCATACAGAAAATTTCTCATGGACAATCTGAGCAAATTAATTGTTGGCATTAACATGGGAGTCATATGAGCTGTGGTAATGATACAGATAATGAACCCCCCACCTTTGGCCATCACTTTATTACCTCCAGGGTCAGTAAAGAATTTATTCAACCCTCAGTTGCATTATAATTGGCTATTTGTACATGGGAAGGTTTTGGTATTGTACAGTGTCTTCAGATATCATCCATCGACTGTAAAAATGCTTCAGGTACATCAGAAAAAAGAATGGTGGGGACCCACTGTCAAAGTCTGTTGGGAAATGGAGAGTTAAAAACCCCGTAATTTTCAGTCACAGATCTTTGAGCTTTAAAGGAAACAGTCTGAACTGACAGCTTAGCAATAGCTTAGCAGATCTATAAAAACTGTATACCAACAAAATGGTGATAGCTTGATGTTGCATGAACATCCTGAACCAAGCAGGGCAGTGCTTTGCTAAGTGTGGCTCTGTTTTGTTGATATGACGACTCAATCTCACAGACAGACAGCGACACTCAGGCTGCATTTCTTTGTAAGCTGTATGAAAAGCCTGGGGAGAGAATGATTTTAATTTAAGCTGGTTTTGCAAAGGCTATCGACTTGGGTTTAGGCATTCTGAGTTAATTATCCCAGGCAGAGAGGCACAGGTGTCTGTCAGTGTCAGGAAGTTAAAACGATGCCCACAGCAAAAATTCTGCCAACATCTCCAGTGTGAACTGTGACTCAGTGTTTAGTCAGACCCAGGCCCTTTTCCAAGAAGGGCTTTTGTGCAGTTGGCAGGTGCCTCTGAGCTGACAAGGGGTGCTCTTTCCTGCCATTTCACACCCGCAGAGGTGCTAGTTCTCCGTTTTTAAAAACACGTTCCTACAGCCAGTCACCTGTAAAAGGTGGAAAAATGATACTAATAGCCACGAGGTGGCCAGGAAGGGTTTCCTAAAGTATCCTTTATCTTTCACTACTCATTTAAACAGGGAGCTGCTTAACAGGACTGGTTCTCATCTGACAATCAGCCCAAGGAATTACTGGATTTTCATTAAGGCATTTCAGTAGTTTTTGTTAGAAGTTTTAGCTGTAGGAAAATTACTTGGAATAGATCTAAGTCTAAAATGTGATCCCAAATCTCCTGCTCGCTGGTTGCCTACAGTGCTATGGCTTTTATCTGCATATTTTTAGGGATCATGGGACTACTCCTGTTTGAAACAGCTCTGCCAGTAGCTGCAGCTAAAATCAGATCACATGTCCACTATGGTAAAAGATTCTAGATACTCAGCACACACCCTCAAGATTAGGTACCTGTATCTACCCTCCTCACAATTTCTTCTGGACAAATGAGAACAAAGAGATTTTTATCTTTGGAGAAAGATTCATAACAAAAGTACACATCAGTTTAGCTAACTAAAAAGTAAATCAAATCATGCTTAAGTTATTCCAAGTGTTTTTCTTAATTAAAAAAAAAAGAAGAAATCAGATGGAAACCAATTACAAAAAAAAAACCCCAAACCGTCAACAATAGTAAAGAAACTTACAAAGAAATAATGAATAAAAAATTATCTTCATTTAAATTTTACCTTTCTAATTATTTCTGGCTCCAAAATTACTCCATGAGTAAAATTCAGTGAAGTAGATTCAAGTTTTTCATTTAAATAGTGGAAAGCAGTCGTAATTTTTTTCCCCCAAGCTTCTTAAACCAGAGATTTTTCAATCACTTTTTTAACATAATAATTGGAAAAGCATTCACTTTGTTTTTAATCTAGCTAGTAATCAGTTCACTCAAACTATACATTGATTTTATTATGAAAGTCTCAAGACAACTGTAAGTTTCTAAATCAGTCTAAGAATTTGGTATTATAAGAGTACGATTCTAAAAAAATCAAAGTAGAATAACTCTACAACTTTTTAGAATTTAGCATTATTTCAAAATATGATATTTGGCAGTAAAGCTTCAAGGCAAAAATTGCATAGCAGAGGGATGTCTCTGCTTATCATGCCAGCAAACAGGTGAATCTCATCCAAAGATCTCTACAGATGCTCCTCATGTGGTGGATCTGGGCCATAACTTTGCTAGGACCTTGTCAAACCATACATACTGTGCTTTTTGTATTCCTGCAGGACATCCCATACACACTGGGGTTTTTCTGCTTTCCCCAGGAGGAGCTGTGCCATTCCACTGTGGTTCTCCTAGGAAAGCAGCATCCAGCACCTGTCTGTCCTTGGCACAGGGCTGCAGCCTGCTCACTGCCTCCTCCTGGGCAGATTTTAGGGCAAGGACACAGCGTTGCTATGTTGAAGGATTTACTGTAAGGTGGAACTGATACTCCCAGAGGCTGGAACAGAAATGTAAACTCAGTGATCAGGTGATGTGGAAGAAAAGGAAAAAAAAAGTTGCTTCAGGTCTGCCCTACTGCCTACATACTGTCAGACCTTGTGGGAATTTTCGATTTGCTGCCTGAATTTTTTGCTAGTAACAGGAGGGTACAGTACCAGGCAATTTTACAAGTGTGGCTGCTGCACTGAAATATTAAAAATATTTTTTTTTCCTTGTACTTTTGACCTGTGAGACAGGAAACTCCCTGTTCTGAGAATTAAAGCAGCAATGCAGTTTAGGCTTCAGCTGTGAGAAATGGAGAATTCTCGATATGACAATTGGTGGATTAAGTATTTGTTTAAAACCAAAACCAACATAGGCAGCTAAATTGCACCATCTGGAGCAAGAGGCAGATGTAAGCATCTTTATTTAAGAATCAGTTTCTTATTATTTATAAAAGATGCATAGTATTAATTAATTCTTTTTTTTTTTTCCAGGGAGCATCATTCATGGGAAATAGCTTTGTGTAGACATCTGGCATAGAAATTTCTTAATAATTTTATATAATAAATCCAGAATAAATACTAATTATTAATAGTCAAGATTGCTTAAGGATTTCAGACTAGCTGACAGCCTGAACAAAGCACAGGCAGATGCTTTAGACAGGCTGTAAGGAAGACTGATAATTATAAGCAAAGCCAGGGAAGTGACCTTTTATTGTGGCAGGAACTGCAGGCATCACCACACTCCTCACCACCACACTGCACAAATTAGACCCATCCATTGACTACATCCAGAGAACCTTGTTTTCCAGCTGGTACTCTGCACCTTTCAGCTTTAAGCTGGGCACTCAGAAACTGAGGGACGGAAAATCATCCGTCATCTTCCAAATTTTATAGAGAAAGTGGTATTTTCATAAGAGTGCAGTCATTTTGTTTTCACAATACTAATTTGTTGTCAATGATTAATGAAATGGTAATCAGTTTTTACAGGGTTTGTTTGGCAAAATGACTTTATTCATTCAGTGTTTACAGAAAAGGAGCATATGAGAAATAATTTACATGTGATCCTCAGAAACTTTTTAAGCTTCATCCAAGTTCGTTCAAAGTGAATAGATAAATATAAAGATAAAATAAGGCAGTAATCCATGTATATTCAGCCAGAAACAGACTATGATTTAGAGCCTCTTAGGATAAAAAATAATGAATGAAAAAGACTGCTTAATTAAAACTTAACATTAAGTTGTGCTCTTTTATAAAGGTCCATCTAATTCTGTACAATTTTTTTCCAGACAGAAGGCATGAAAAAGATAGATTATACTAACAACAAGAAAGAAAAAACTTCAGTGAGACCAAGGCAACCATTAATAAAGCAACCATTAGCACATTTATAGAGCTTTGACAGAGGAAGATGTAGGAAAATGAAGTGTTTAAAAGAAGCTGCCACCAAAGAAACATAGAAAAGCTTAATTTTGAATATGTGGCTATTTTTTAATCTTAAGGACTCTGATTTAGCTCCAAACATAATTTATGGTGTGTACAATTAAAATGTCAGCCTAAATATAAATGTTCATTATACTGCCTATCCAAAGAAAGCTACCAGCTCAATTCTTGTGGTGTAACCTAACATACCAAGAAAGGCCAAAATTATTTGTTCTTCAGTGGATCTTTGTCTTTAGTGAACATGCAGTCAGCATCAGGAAGCTGGATTTATCACAGTTGAAAAATTAGGCCTTGGCAATCTGCTCGGTAAAATTTAATTTAGATTTAATTTGTGATGCACTGTAGTCAAGATACATGGCTTCAAGAAGCTGTTTTTAATACTGAAGGGGTAAAAGTTGCCTTTGTTTAATTGGAACTCCCACTGACAGTGACCTGAAAAGATTTGCCTTTTGGGTTGGGTGGCTGTGGTCAGCACAGGATCAAACCAGTTCCTGGGGCTGGTGAGTGCTCCTAACAGCAAAGTGACAGACATTTGCATTCCCAGCAGTCATTCTGAGTGGCCTGTCCTTCTGGTCTTGTGTCTAAACTTGGTTTGTTACCAAATCCAGCTGCTTTTCACATTGATTTATCATAATTATCTTCACGCATCTGAGGACAGAACCTGAATAATCTCTATCACCAGTATCTCTTTCATTTTGTTTTATGACTAGTTATAATTTATAATGACTAAATAAACTTCCGATGACTAATATATTAGTCTTTTACAAGTATCTGTTTTTAAAAACTATCTGTGTATTTACCCATTGTCAGAAAAACAGCTAAAATTCCTATTGTCACTCAAAAGCAATAAAAGTGCAGGAGAAAGAAAACCTATCAACAGCTTTTAAAAGTGGCTTAATGGTCTCAAACTGCTTCCAGAATATTTTAATTTTAATTTGTATTTTTGAAAACAGAGATGTTCAGCATGGTATAACTTTCTTCTCAGTTGAAAAAAACAAAGTTAGAAATTGACCTTTGCCCTACACATTGACACAGATCTATCTGGTGGTCTGAGAATCCTGTACTGACACTGGAATGACTGAGGAGCATCTCTAAGCCCAATACTTTTTTCCTGCAAGACAATGATGTCAGTGGTTTGCTCCTGCAATATTGTTTCTTTCAGTGGTGTGGTAGAATTGGGATATCTGTAGGGTGCTGGTCAACAGTTCATTTCTCAATTGCAATTATACCTCTTTCATTACATTTAAGAGCTTTGCTACAGATGAGTAGCATACGGTCTTGGCTAAGGAGATGAGACTTTAATGAGATATAGAACATGCCAACAAAATGCATGTTAAATTGCAATGACACACTTGTGTTGGTGGCATGTCATGTTGTGAAATTAAACTCCTGACAAGACAATGAAAACAAATGCACTTCAGCAAGCCTGTAGTCACCCAGCTTGTCCTCAGGTTGGTCCAGGAGACAGGGCACGTGGAAGGCTGCTGGGAGGGATTGGGCTCTTTCCCTGTTCTGCTGTACAAATTCATAAAATAATTTCATCCTTTTTCTCTGATTTTGCCCAAGGATGTAATGAGGCACAGTATTACTCACTTGAAGTTGTAAGTACGACTGGCGTTGCAAAAGGATCTTCCAAAAGGTGTTGCATCTGTCTTAGCCACGCAGATTTTCAAGCAGCTAAACAATAAAAACAATCAACAATAGACTGTGAGTGATATCTGACTTGCTGTAACCTGGAGCCATGCACACTATTTAATTAGCACAACTAAAAATTTTCCATCTGGGAGTACAAAAACCAGTCTTCTCTTCAGCTCAAGCAGTGGCTGTAGAGCCTGCAGAAGGAAACAGATAGCAGCACCCCTGAGTATCTCTGACACTTTTACTTTCGTGCCTGGACTCCCAAATCACCCATTTTTTGTAAGGAACAGTAAAAGTAATAACACTAACAATATTGTTGTGAGGAGCTCACAAGGTTTGGAAGGGTTTGGTAACATCATTACTCTGCCTTGAGAGAGATTAAAGAAATTAAATGTTAGATTCCTAGCCAAGGAATACAGATCCAACAGACATAACCTAGGCTAGCATCATTTGATGGGTAAAATGAAGCTCTAAGTGTTCCATTAAGATTGCTCCTCTTGGGTCTTTCTAACATTCTCCAAGCCTCCTCTTGCCCTCCCCCAAATGCAGAGAAATACATGTTAGAAAAGAGAAGCATGTTAACATCTTGTTTTCCTACCGTGCCTTGGTAAAACAGCCAGTTAATTAAAAATTGCAGCGTTCATCTCTCAGCCTTCCCAAAGCATCCTGAGTCTCATGGTGCAAATCCATTTGTTAGGAAAAAAAATACATTTTATCTCTTTATGAAGAGATAAACATTCATGTTTGTTTCACCTTGACAGAATTTGGAAAGCAAAAGGTAAGGAAAACTTGCAGTCCTAGTTATTGAGAAAATGCATTTGTCAGGTAGAAGAATTTTCTAGGAAATACCCCGAGATTTGAACTAGAAATAATCTCAAAAACATTCAATCATTTGTGATTTTAAGGAGATCCAGATCTCTTTGTGAACTTCATGGGTTGTTTTTTATATCTATTGTAGAACTTAAACTAAAACCTAATTCTTGATGTAAGTTTACCTTTTAGAACAGATCTGAACCACAGAAAATCATTACAATTCCAGTTGTAGTGTACTTGAGGGGGAAAAAAATCAAAATCTGAAGAATAGCCATGAGATCATCCATAACATACCTCTACGATATGTGACCTGCAGGTGAGTGCAGATGTTTTTAAGATATCTTTAAAGCAGATGTTTTTAAGATATCCTTAAATTAAATTACTCTGGCAATTCAGCTTCAGGAGCTGATCATTAGCTAGCTCTGGTTATCACACCAGATGCCAAAGTGAATTTTGCACCACGCTGACCTTCAGGATGCCTTCAGCAGTCAGACAGCTTCACTCTGTCCCACAGTGACTGTGTACAACATTTGTGCTGTGTCTTTTACTAGGGATGTACTCTGTTAGCTGCTTCTTGAAAGGCAGGAATCTCTGCCTTCATGCTACTAGCAGGAAAAACTTTCTTGTGCTTGGCAGAGCAAAAGGACAATGATAATATCTTCTTACAGCAGTGATG
Source organism: Ploceus nigricollis (assembly GCA_013399945.1). Taxonomy (NCBI): domain Eukaryota; kingdom Metazoa; phylum Chordata; class Aves; order Passeriformes; family Ploceidae; genus Ploceus; species Ploceus nigricollis. The sequence continues at coordinate 432,236 of VXBC01000188.1, read as the reverse complement.
GAGCAAAAGGGAAAATCAGTTCATGTGTGAGTGGAGGATATTCAGGGTGCAGTTTGGTTTGTATGATTCTGCTGAGTTCTGCAGGCTGGATTAACACACACTGGGCACTCTCCTCTCCTGAGCTGTGTGCACGTACTGAGCTCTCTGAGCACCTTTCCCTGCCAAGGCTCCACCGTGGCTGTGCTGCCACGGGAAGGCCAGCTAGGAACCAGGACAGGCAATCTGAGCCCCAGGGGCTGTTGAATTGAGATTATCCCCAACCCAGCTGACGTTATCTCCTCATGGAGTGGTGAGGGCCAGAGAACTCCTTTGCTATTTCCTACGTGTAATTCGTTTTTAGAACTCCTTTGGACTTGCGGTGCCTACGGTTTGTGCGTTTGCTTTTGGCAGGGAGCTGTTAGGATCAATAAAGATTTGTGGAGACTCGCTGTTTCTATGCCAGCTACTTCCTCCAAAAGATTATTTTCCCATTTTACGGCAAAAAAAAAAAAAAGTGTCTTTGAAATCATTCAGAGACCAAGGATCTGAGCAGAAGCCTGTGTGGATCTGACAGTGTGGGAAGATGATTGGAGAGGGAGCTGAAATATCCAGCTCGGCAATTTTATTCCTTGTACTCCCTATTCACACTTCTCCCTGCTGGCACACCCTTATTTATCTCTTACCTTGAGCCAAAGATATTGTGCTATTCTGAGAGAAATTTTCCAAAGGAGCTGCAGCGTCTCCTTGAGATGATAGATCCTGGTAAAAAGATTCCTTTGTTCACTTGGTTATGCACAAAGCATCATCTGTTTCCTCCTAATAGGTTTTTCTTCTAAGTAAATGTCTTTTAACAATGAGAATTAGAAACAAATTATATTCAGCTATTCAGACCTTGCAAGGAAAGTACAAGGACTGTCAACCTTATGCCTTTGCCTTTTTTCTTGTTTGATAGGCAGGCTACAGGACAAATGCTGCACTGTGCCCTCTGCTCCCAAGTACATGAATGGTAATTTCATATATATATGTTAGATGTATTTTTAAAAATAGCTACTGTAATCTGCATAATACATATATTTTGTTTGTAGATCTTCCAGTGATATCAAAACAGGCTTTTTCAGTTCATTTAGCTATTGCATTGCATCAAAGGAAAGATTGTATATCTGGGTGATTTTTTCCACAGTGAACAGTAGCTCTTTGATTATTTTCTCACTGTCTTTGTTGGGGCTATTTTTATCCTCACAGGTTTTTGCAGGATGGGGATTGTGTATCTATACTATGGGAACATGATTATCCATGAGTATGGTACCTGGACAGCTATGTGCTCAGAAATTAATTTTGCTTTTTATTACAGGGAAGGACAAAGAAGAACAAAACTTTGGGAAAGAGTTTCCCTCATTAAATATTTACCATTTCAGCTCCAGATTCAGGAAAGGTAGGCTCTGAGTCATTACTTTTTATTTTTAGTATCCAATCTACTTGGAAATGAATGGAAGGCAATAACCTTCAAATCCCTTCAGAAGTTGTGAGTTACATGAAATCATTTATTTGAAAAGCACCACGAGATAATGGAGGGTGCATTGGCTTGGCCAGGTTCTGATAGCAGGGAGGGCTACAGGGATGGCTGCTGTGAGAAGCTTCTGGAAGCTTCCTCCTTGTCCAGCAGAGCCAATTCCATGTGGTTCCAGGATGGACCCACCACTGACCAGTGACAGTGACTGTGCCTTGGGGATAACATATTTAAGAAGGGGGAAAAAATGTGTACAGTGACAGCCAGAGAGGAGAGTGAGAATGTGTGGGAGGAGCAACTCTGCAAGCACCACGGTCAGTGAGGAAGGAGGGGCAGGAGCTGCTCCAGGCATGGGAGCAGCCCCTGCTGAGACCGAGGTGAGGCAGCTGTGCCTCTGCAGCCCAGGGAGGGCACAGGGGAGCACAGATCCACCTGCAGCCCAGGGAGGATCCACTCTGGAGCAGGAAGATGCCTGGAGGAAGCTGTAAACTCCATGGGAGGCCCATACTGGAGCAGGGTCCTGTCAGGGACCTGTGACTCTGTGGAGAGGGAAGTCCATGCTGGATGGTTTTCCAGCAGGACTTGTGGCCCCACAAGGGCCCCATATTGGGGCAGCATGTTCCTGAAGGACTGTAGCCCATGGGTAGGACCCACACTGGAACAGTTTGTGAAGAACTGCAGCCTATGGGAAGGACTCACATTGGAGAAGACCATGGAGGACTGTCTCCAATGCAAGGGACCCCACGCTGGAACAGGGAGTGTGAGGATTCCTCCCTCTGAGGAGGAAGGTATGGCAGAGGTGTGATAAACTGATTTCAGACCCCATTTCCTGTCCCCCTGCACTGCTGGAGCAGAGGAGGTTGAGAAAATTGGGAGTGAAAATGAGCCTGGAAACAAGGAAGGGGTGTGGAGAACATGTTTTATGTTTTCTTTCTCATTATCCTACTCTGATTTGATTGGCAATAAATCAAACCAATTTCCCCAAGTCAAGTCTGTTATGCTCATGACAGTGATCAATTTGTGATTTCTCCCCGTCCTTATCCCAATCCATGAACCTTTAGTTATATTTTCTTTTCCTTGTCCAGGTGAGGAGTGTCTTTAGTGTGAAAAAGTGTCCTGGCCTCCAGGCATGGTCAACTCACAACAGAGTTGTTGGTTGGGAAATACAAGGCACCTTATTCCTGCACAGACCCATTTTCTGACTCTACTTTTCCCATATTTTAAATTAGAACTCTGGAGAGAAGAATATGAATTGATTTTGTGAAATTGTTTTGTGTTATGTTAATTTAAAATGATCAGCTAGCACAGCAGTAATGATCACAGAGGATTGTTCTTTTGAAACAAAGATAACATATCATTGATCTGATGCTTCAAAATTCATCAGAGACTTTTAAGGCCACAAGGGAGTGTTTTGATCAGCCAGGCCTGACTTCTCACATATGAGAAGCAAAGAGAATTTCACAAACAATTCCTGCACAAGTTGTACTTCTGGACAAACAATTCTTTTGTTTGCAGGGGCTCCTTAAGGTGAAAATAAGGCTTTCTGCCCCAGACTTTATGTTCACCAGATGATTTTAATTTTTCTTTTTCTTTTCTGAAAATAATTTTTTCCTTTCAAAGCACGGCTGAGTAATTAATTTCAATTTATCTCTGACTTGAGGTATTTATTTAAATCATGAATGGACTTCTGGAAGTGAATGAAAGCCACAAGTTATCTGTGAACCTATGAGTAAGAAAACTGAGCCAAAAAACAATAAAATGCTTAAGTATCACCAACCCACTGGAGATGTAAAAAACCACACCACAGAAATAAATGCAAAGAAAGGAAAAATGGCTAAAGTTGTGCCTGTGACTCTAAATAATGTGAGAAGTCTCACCAAAGGCAATGAGAGTGTTAAAAGTTTCAGAAGACATAGGCATGCCTCTAAGTGCTTTGGTAGATTGAATTTGAAGTGCCTAGTGACAATCATTAATTTCTTTTAGCAAGGAGGTAGAACAGAGTTTACGAGATGCTCAGTAAAATAAATTACAAAACAGAAAGAACTATAAGAAAAACTTGCTTTTCAACAGTCATGTTCATGGTATTAGCTAAGGATCAACCTCCAGTGAGGTTCCCACTGTGCAGTGTAATGCACTTCAGGAAGCACTAGGTGCTCCTGGCTCTGCAGAACATTCAAGCTAAAGAGAATGCCCATTTTCAAGAAACCACTCTCTTCTGTTATTTTATTGTTTGCCATATTATTTCCTCTTGTTATAGTCTTGATTGTATTTTCAGTTATGCTGTTTTTCTCCCAGTGCAGAAGCTGCAGCCTATCATTTCTCAGCACTCAGATCCACCCCTGAAGAAAATAGGGCAGCAGCCCTGCAGGTGAGATGTACCATAATATCTTTTCAAAGACTGAAGTGCTTTATTTTTGAAGAAGCCAAAGTACATAATTGAACAGAGTTGCCATGATTAAAATGTAATTAAGGTTGTGAAGCCCTTGAGCATCTTAAATTGTGGCGTGGTACAATATTTATCAGGCTTCAGAACACATAATCACATCTTTGACCATCCAGACATGTTTTGCTTTTTCCCTATGCAAGATTAACCCTCTATCACAGTTTGATGCAGCTAAACTTATCATTTCTGTATATGACACCTTAATAATTCTGAGGTGGAAGAGTAAGGACTAGAATTGCACAGAAGACAAGCCAATGAAGTGACAAGAAAACACCCATGCTTAAGCATTCATTTAAAATGATGCTCTTTTTTTTTTACTGTTAGTGAATAATGGAGCTAATATAAAATTCTGACAGGCATAAACCCATTGAATAATTCTGATACTGCAATCTACAGGTGATTCACAAGCAATAAATTGAATGATGTTAGTTTTATGCAAGAAATAATCTTTTAAAATTCAGAAAAAGGCATATGTATAATTCATCTGGCTAATATTTGAGGTATTTTGAAGGTAAGTTCACACATTTCTTGTGTCTACGTGCACATGGTTTAAAAGGAGAAAAGAAAAGGAAGAAATGCCCTTCTGTTAAAAACTTGGCAACTAGTTCAAATTCTACTTCTAAATTTGACTTTGTCATGTCTGCTTATTAAGAATATAATTCATCGCTGGGAGTCTGCTCTGAAATACCAGTGTCTATCATAAATGCTCAACAGTTTTTCAACGTATCAGCTTTCAGACGTTGTCACAGGATCAGCTTCAATGACTGGGTCAAATTCAGGTGTTGGCAGGCGACACTGTGGGCTCTAATGGTAGCTTTGTGAATCTGCTGAGGAACTAAACTACTGTGGTTCAAAAGATTTACTGTTCTTTTGATTTTTTTGTCACGTTTAGAAGCTGATTCAAGAAGATCTTGTGACCTGTATCTAAATCACAACAAAAGGTTGCCACCTTTAGACACAGACAGCCTTAATTTGCTGTTAAAAGTGCTGTCCTGAGTTTCCCTGTTTTGTTTGTTTTTCCAGGCAGGAAAACCTGTTCTGGAGGGGAAACAAATAGACCCACCATATATTTTTTTCTTAGAAATAACTGCCTGTAAGTAGAGCAGATTTTTACATTTAGACACTTAGTAATGTTTAACAGATTTTTACATGTTTTGATATTCCTTGTTACAGCTTCGTGCAGGCAGCAAGGTCTGTACTCATCAGTTAGGTGTTGAACAGACACAGTCTGTCGTTCTAAATCAGACAACAGAGATCAAATCCAAAACTCCTTCCAAATTCAAAAGAAGGGGCTTTAAAATAGAGCAATTTTCCTAATAGCTTAGCAGACTGAGAACTAGAGATGCTACCATGTTTTGGAGCTGAAGATGCAGCTTCCAGTGTTACCAATGCAATTAGCACTATTTCCAAACACTAGCTACAACAGCAGTACAAAAGAGGATTGTACCTGTTGTACACAATCTTAAAATTGAGAACCTGCTTTGTAGGAGAGGCAAAAAATCTCGTAAAATGAGACCGTAAAAGATCATCCTAATTTCTATCTAATCCTGCTTCTGCTGCTTCCTCTTATCATTACTCATCTTCACATTGCCTTTTGGAGAGCAGCATGGGCCCCTTGCCCCCTTCCCTTCCCTTGCCTTCTGCCTCCATAGGCTCAGCCACCACTGTGGGAGTTTCACAGGTTCTCCAGGCAGTGCTTTCCAACCCTCGTGTTAAAAGCAGGAGGCAGATAGAAAAGCTTCCCATGTTAAAGACATATTTAGGAGCCATCATCAGGGAGCAGCTTGAGGTGGACAAAACATATGGGGGATGTGAGGAGGGCAAATGCTATTTGACTACACAGCTGAAAAATGATTGTTTGTTTCTGAAGTGGGGTGGGCTTGATAATACCAATCACTTTTTTCTGTGTCTGCAATGCAGAAGTTTCTCTGTGCTAATCTTGGCACTGACATTGAAATTGATGTGTGGCCTTTAGGTAAGTCACTTAATCAATGTGTTTGTAAAATGAGGATAATAACATTTATTTGCCTGCCTGAAATGGACGTAGTAAGGACAGACTGGTTAATGCTGTGAAATGCTATTTACTAGTAATTGCAAGTATTATTATGCTGCAGACTTAAACCCCTCCTTGACTGGTAAATTGAAATAGCTGAAGACCCAAATAAAAGTCTGAAATGTAAAGGTGACAGTAGTTTCAGCTAAAGTGGGGCTGGTTAACCTGCTTCCTTTTCATGAAGCTAATTATGCTTTAGCTGAGGCAATATACATCAAAAATGTTTTGAACATGTACCTGCTCTTACTCAGAAATAGAACGAGAGGAAATATTGTGGGATACATATTTGAGTCACTGGGTAATGTACCATTGATAATGGGTCAAGGGAGAAGCTGGGTGTAACAGAAAAATATGTGTTCAAGCCTCTGTTCTGGGATGCAGGAGCACTCAGGTGTCCTGAGAGCAGGATGAGCAGTGTAGATAAGACAGAATTAGATGCATCATTACCATTTTCAACCCAATTAACATCCTCACTCTTCAGGATTAAATAAGGTCTGTAATTTGCCTTTTGGTATGGCAGGCTGAAAAAAAAAATAAGTCCTAAGGGTGAGAAGAATGAATAATGCTGTAGAGCAGTATGAAGTAGATTAGGAAATGAATTACAGTAAACTGTCTTATCTGTGAGCTGGGCTTTGAGAACTCTCTTGAGGCCTCAGATGGCCCCCTTCCTCCCACAGATGTTTCTTTGAGAAGAGAGGAACATAAGATGGCTGCCTGGGGTGGTTAAAGAGCCAGGTCCTACAAAAAAAAATTCTTTTTGCCATCTGTAATACTACTAAGAATCATCCTGTTACAAACAGTCATGTTTAGTTGATGCAGTAGTTAAAATAAACCTAGGCTAAGGTTTCTCTAACAACTAATAAAGGAGCTATTTGATCCTTCCTTATGTTGAGTGAAAGCTAACCAGCAGGGTAAGTGCCTCTGAGGTAAATGCCTCTGACTTGACTAGGATTTGGAGGAATAACTGCTTCAGGAATGTTATACATATCTCACTTCATCTGCTTAGTATTTTCATGGTGAATTTGCTTGAAATTTATTAAGGAAGCAGGGACTCAGACTGTGATTGGCAACATTTCCAAGAACACCTCAAGAGTTATGAAAAAAGAAGCGGTGGAATTGTTAACTGAGGAATGACTTACTTTGCCTTTCTTCAGTTTACAGCCTTGCTTTCTATTTTGAAATTATACAGTCCAGACTCAAGGCAAACCCAGCCAGGTGGCTGCATCTCCAGATCAGCAGTAAAAATCACCGTGGTTCCCGAGCAGGGCACCCGTGGCTCTTGGCAGTACTGCTTGGCATACTGCTGGCAGGATGGCTTCCTGCATGTATTGGAGTGGATAAACTTCCCACCAAGCTACAGAAGGAGAAACATTTTGCTTTCTTCTGTAAAACAGTTCTTGGAGAGATCACAAGTCCCTGCACAGTGGTGTGGTACCCAGAGAGAATTGTCACACAGAGGCAAATCATCCTGTGTTAATAAGGTTAGAAACAGAGAGGTGCCTCTTTGGGGCTCATCAAAACTTGCTAGCTGTAGGACACTCAAAGTAGGAAGAATCACATGTACTGAAAGCCAGACATTAAAGGGATACGCTCATGAGAAGGAGATTTATATTCAGAAATAAAGAATCTGGGATGCTGGAGGCTCCTCAGGTTCAAAGGAGGGCGTCTCAGGGGAGTTCTGCTACAGTGGGCAGAGCCCTGTCACTCAGAAAGACTGCAATGAAGAGATTAGGCAGAGGCAAAGTCCAGCAACTGCTCTGATCCCATGGGAGACAGTGCTACTGGATATAAAGGCATTGCTGTCTGACAGTCAGTGAATGCTTAAAAACATTTCTGGGAATATTCAGTCAAATTGGTAGAAGAACATGCTCAGTAATTTAATGTTCCTTTTGGGTCTTGATAATCATAGCCTTACAGAAAAATCACTCAAAATGGCATTTGAATAGCCATGTCAAAATGTCTAGAAGTGGCAGTGTGCTAAATATCCACAGGTAACAGGAATATCATGCAAATTCAGTTGAAACAAGATAAAGGCACTCAATTTTCCAGATATAAACTCTAGTCCCAGATTATCATGGTCCTATGTTCAATTCAAATTCTCTCTAAAAAGAAATAGGTGCTGACTTGTTTAGAACAGAAATGTTTATTTAAAAAAAATCTTGCTACATTTCCCATGTTTTTATTTCATTGGACCTAGTTTTAACCAAAAAGAAACTCAGTTTTCACTGATACAGCAACAAGTATGTCATTCTGCCAGCAAAGACACATTCACTGAGTGTTATGGTAATTAATATGTACATGAGAAGAGGAGACATTCCATCCACCTTTAATGAGCTATTCTTAACACCAGAAGTACTTCCCAACCCGTGACAGAAGGAAATTTAACCTTACCCTGTCAAACTTAAGAGATAAGATCAGAAGTGCTACAAGAGGGGGAATTCCAAGTCATCTCAATTATGTGGCACCACATGAAATAATTATATTTGGTTACCCTTCAGAACGATATGTTCTTGAGGGGTAACTTTTATGTACTGCTCCTTCAAACATGGCTACACTCTAAGTGTGCTGTTTTTGATTTTTAAATAGTTCACACAGCTATAACCCCGTGTGTTATCTCTAATGATGAATGACAGTATTATATTTACAAGCAGATACCACGTTCTTGAAATATTTTTTTTCCTTTAACTATCCTGGTTTATAATGTAAGACAAAAGAAATTAAAGGCTTTGTTGAATCTTCTCTAACATAATAGAAAGTCATCAGAGAAGATTTTGTACTTTTTACTTAGAGATAATACACAATGCAAAATACTTTTTATAAAAGAATGAAAATAGTAAGACTAATCAAACCCCCTTCAGTTAATATGCAAAGCATTATGTAAAATATATTAACCTTAAAGGCATAATGTACCTGATTTAAACTCAGAGAAAAGCTTGTTTTCATGTTTCTGAGTACTGAATAGGTTATAAAATTAATTTAATTTAGTACAGCAATACAACAGAACCCACCGCAGTTCCTCGGTATCGAAAAAGGTCTTTTCATCTTTGCTTATGAAAAACTAAACCCTGATATAAAAATGAAATCATGTGAACAAGCAGGACAGACACCAAAAGCTGAAACACTTCAGTTTATTCTAAAAATGAAAAAACAGGGCAAGCCATTTGACTGTTTTAAATTAAATTTTCAAAACATTTTTAGATTTAAGAAAAACAGAGACAAGAGGTGATAGTTTGCCTTTTTTTTAATTAATAGGAATATCTATACTTCATGGAATAGAAAGGAAATTAAGAAAACAGGAAACATATGGCAGTTATTTTTCTGTTTTTACAGTTATAAATAATCAAGCCTTCCTTTTGCAGAAAAGGAATGGCTCCTTGTGCAACTCCTTGCAAAAGTAGGGTAGTATTTTGATGATATTTGCATCTCGTATTTCATAGTGCTGTCCCTTCATCAACATGCAATGACATCGTGGAGAAACCATCATGCCTATCTCATCCATTGATATGCTGTTTAATTTTCTTCCAAGTTAATTTTAAATTTCTTAGGGATGTCAATGCCACATGACTTACTGTAAAACAAAGGGAAAAAATCAGTGTTAAATCAAAAAAGAACTAGACAAGAGAGAGGGAGAAGATAAACATGCTAGCACATAAATCAAGAAAATAAACCTAAAGCAAAAAGTATTACTTTGGGACATTACAAATTTAATAAAGGGAGTATTTACAAAAACAGAACTAGCATGAAAATTCCTAAAACACGGTAAGAATTATACTGAAGAAGTCAGCTGAAAAGCTTTATTTTGAGCAATGTAATACAACTCATACACAGAGCTCTTCACAAGTCTTCATGTAAATCTTATTCAGAGCTGTAAGTAAGCCAGCAACTTGGACATAAACCTGAAAAAAATTCTAGTATTAATCACTTGTAGTAGTGCTAGAGTGGTTTCAACCTACCAGAGCACACATTTCTGGCAAGCACAGAGACAAGATGAACACAAGTCCTTCCATTTAAAAATGCAAAGAATGTGTATGATATTTTATAGTGCTAAGAAAATATTAAGACATAAGCAGTTGATCTTGCTTTTTCCTCACTTTTAGGGTGTCTAATACATGTCCTCATTCATCAGCCCTTTTAAATGTTAGTTATGTCACATGACTTGAGTCAGATTGATATTCACAGTGAGCATCTTTTAATGTTATGACTGGAATAACAATTTGTTTGTACAGGGGAGGTTATGTTCCTTGAGACTCAAGGGTTCCCGAATGACAGCAAAGTAGTCACAGTTCACAGAAATTACATGTATGTACTAAAAACAACCCAGTAAAGATGTGAGTCTATTTTGAAATGACAATTGAAAGAAAAGTAAATAGAACACAGAAGTAAGAAGATAAATAAGGCAGTATGCAACACAAATGACACAAAGAAAATGTTGATGGATACAGCTAAATTATGTGCTTTTCACTTAGACACACTAGTAATTTAAAGTAAGAGAAACTGAAACATTCTATGCAAAATAACACAGTTAATACTTGCCCTTAAGTCCTGCAGAGGAAGGTTTTGTGTTCAGAGGACGATGTTCCAGATTTAGAGAATGACTCAGCTCCCTTTGCAAGTGTTCCTTGTGCATGTGTTGAATCAGATGGCAACACAGGAGTTGCTGAGGAGACAGCTGCAGGAGTGCTTAGGTCAAGAAGCAACAGATAATTCACTAATTTTAAAAGTAATTCAGTATTTTAACTGTGTGCAGCTGAAACAGCAGAAGGAGGAAATAGAACAAATAATTCTAACAGTGTGGACAATTATGTTATGAATGAAGAAACCTCTTTATTTGCACAAGTTAATTCCTTAACCATAGACAGTAAAAGAACTAGATAATGACAACCAGAAACATGTCAGGAGAGGACTCTGTGGTTTATGGGACTAAGCTTTAATGAGGGTAAAGCATGAAAGACTTTTGAAAATATTCCTAATTTATAGTGCACTATTCTTAATAGAGAGTACTATTATGGCTACTACTTCACTGCTATCAACCTGACTGACCAAAGGCAGTGAACTGTATCACTGATTAAAAAAATGTTAAATCTACAGAAGGTTGTCATTAAAGCAAAAATATATATCTATAACAAAATATAAATATAATAATGTATATAACAATCATATTATATAGTATATATATATATAGTATAGTATATAATATATAGCAATATATTCTGATATATCCATAGTAAGATATATAACAACCTATAACAATATAAACTGGAGTTCCTGTGATAGCACAAAGCAAATGGTGGATGGGTTCCAGAGACTCAGAAAAACTACAGGTCCGTGTGTTCTCATTTATCCCAACACAATTACTCATATTTCAAATTCTTTGAAAAAAAAGAACTGGAATAAAAGAAGACATAAAAATATTTGTAATTTTTTACCAGGACATAGCATTTTGAATACTTAAGTATTTCTACAGTATATTTATCAACAGTTGGCTAATGTAAGACTAGTGCACAATGAGCTTATTTGCTCATGGCCCCAAAAGCCATGGCTATAAGGTTTTTCATAAGATCTGTTGGGATTTTAACATAAANTTTTGAGCAATGTAATACAACTCATACACAGAGCTCTTCACAAGTCTTCATGTAAATCTTATTCAGAGCTGTAAGTAACCCAGCAACTTGGACATAAACCTGAAAAAAATCCTAGTATTAATCACTTGTAGTAGTGCTAGAGTGGTTTCAACCTACCAGAGCACACATTTCTGGCAAGCACAGAGACAAGATGAACACAAGTCCTTCCATTTAAAAATGCAAAGAATGTGTATGATATTTTATAGTGCTAAGAAAATATTAAGACATAAGCAGTTGATCTTGCTTTTTCCTCACTTTTAGGGTGTCTAATACATGTCCTCATTCATCAGCCCTTTTAAATGTTAGTTATGTCACATGACTTGAGTCAGATTGATATTCACAGTGAGCATCTTTTAATGTTATGACTGGAATAACAATTTGTTTGTACAGGGGAGGTTATGTTCCTTGAGACTCAAGGGTTCCTGAATGACAGCAAAGTAGTCACAGTTCACAGAAATTACATGTATGTACTAAAAACAACCCAGTAAAGATGTGAGTCTATTTTGAAATGACAATTGAAAGAAAAGTAAATAGAACACAGAAGTAAGAAGATAAATAAGGCAGTATGCAACACAAATGACACAAAGAAAATGTTGATGGATACAGCTAAATTATGTGCTTTTCACTTAGACACACTAGTAATTTAAAGTAAGAGAAACTGAAACATTCTATGCAAAATAACACAGTTAATACTTGCCCTTAAGTCCTGCAGAGGAAGGTTTTGTGTTCAGAGGACGATGTTCCAGATTTAGAGAATGACTCAGCTCCCTTTGCAAGTGTTCCTTGTGCATGTGTTGAATCAGATGGCAACACAGGAGTTGCTGAGGAGACAGCTGCAGGAGTGCTTAGGTCAAGAAGCAACAGATAATTCACTAATTTTAAAAGTAATTCAGTATTTTAACTGTGTGCAGCTGAAACAGCAGAAGGAGGAAATAGAACAAATAATTCTAACAGTGTGGACAATTATGTTATGAATGAAGAAACCTCTTTATTTGCACAAGTTAATTCCTTAACCATAGACAGTAAAAGAACTAGATAATGACAACCAGAAACATGTCAGGAGAGGACTCTGTGGTTTATGGGACTAAGCTTTAATGAGGGTAAAGCATGAAAGACTTTTGAAAATATTCCTAATTTATAGTGCACTATTCTTAATAGAGAGTACTATTATGGCTACTACTTCACTGCTATCAACCTGACTGACCAAAGGCAGTGAACTGTATCACTGATTAAAAAAATGTTAAATCTATAGAAGGTTGTCATTAAAGCAAAAATATATATCTATAACAAAATATAAATATAATAATGTATATAACAATCATATTATATAGTATATATATATATAGTATAGTATATAATATATAGCAATATATTCTGATATATCCATAGTAAGATATATAACAACCTATAACAATATAAACTGGAGTTCCTGTGATAGCACAAAGCAAATGGTGGATGGGTTCCAGAGACTCAGAAAAACTACAGGTCCGTGTGTTCTCATTTATCCCAACACAATTACTCATATTTCAAATTCTTTGAAAAAAAAGAACTGGAATAAAAGAAGACATAAAAATATTTGTAATTTTTTACCAGGACATAGCATTTTGAATACTTAAGTATTTCTACAGTATATTTATCAACAGTTGGCTAATGTAAGACTAGTGCACAATGAGCTTATTTGCTCATGGCCCCAAAAGCCATGGCTATAAGGTTTTTCATAAGATCTGTTGGGATTTCAACATAAATTTGGTAAATACTACAAAAGCAGCAAAAGCAGAATAAATTGGAAGAGATATTTGGCTTAAGGTTTTTTATATTCTATATTGACACATTACTGAATTGCTGACAGGCTGTAAAACAGGCCTTTGAACAGTATAAACATTCATGATGTCTTCCATTTATAGATGCTTTTCCTGAGAAGCTCAATGAGAAATTTGAACTTAACAATGCAATGACCTCCAGTTTTATACAGCTCTGCTGACTGTGCACCTCAGCAAAACTACTGTGATTTTGAAAAATCAACCTGTCTCTAACCTGTCTCCTGGATTCTCCACTAAGGAATTACAGTTTTATATTGCTGAAACTACTGATTTTAGTAAAGCAAATGCTTGAGTGATAGAGGAATAAAATTGCAGAGGATGGTAGAAATCTGAGAGCCCAGGAGTAAAGACATTGTGCAATATCAAACTAGCTGGGAATAGCTAAGACGGAAGCAGATGTTGTAAGGTTTAAAAATAAAAGCAAACTTACCCAAAGCTGAGGAATTAGAATCCCCCAACATAAACATCACTGTTCTTCTTGTGAAGGCCTCAGGGGCTAATGACTTATAAAGCAGGTCCCATTTCTTCTCTCCATCAGGAAGACTGCCAAGCTCAGGACTGAGAGGCACTCTGGAAAGGTGACCAGAACATCAGATAAATGAGGCTTTTCTGCATTAATCAGATAAATTATAATGTTAGAATATTTACTGAGATAACAGTAAATTATTAGCAGTACGCATATGGTGTAGTAAAGAAGATTTTCAGAGTAACAAACCAGTGGAAAAAATGGGCAAACCTGTCTGTGAATCCTTCCAGTTGGGTTGCTGAACAACCAAGCCTCTGAAAAAACTTTTGTAGGAGGAAGCCTACAGTCATCATAGAAGACTGGGAACAAATGCAGCAGGTGTGCAGTCCTGTTTTCTGGCAATTATCTCATTTACTGTAAAATAAAATCATTTTGGGCAACCCAGGTGCTTCAGGATCACTAACAATCCAAGGAAAGCAGAGAAAGAGTAGTTACATCAATTTATGATCTGGCTGTGACTCACTCCAGCCAAACCTTACTGTGGTAACTGGCAGGTTTTGTGACGGACAGGGAAACTTTGTTGAAAATCTGAGAGAAAGAGGAGAAAACAGATGGCAGTCAGAGCAAGCCGATAATAGGTGGATACTGAATGGAAGCACCAAGTCTGCTTATACTTGCTTTAAAGGCCTCTGATCATAGTCCTGTGTGATCAGAGATCTCTGTCTCTGTCCCTTTGTCATGACCTAGCTGAGTACAGACTGTTTATTACGGCTTTACCTGTAAAGGACAAAATCACACGGACGGATAGGGGAATCAAGGAAGGAGAAAACCAAATCCAACCTCTTACTACACATGCCCACTCTGCTCCTAGAAATACCTGTCTTCCTCTCCTTTTGTAGAAGAAATGGCTGGGTTGAGGGAATGGCACATTCAGCAGGGACTAAGCCTTGGAGATGCACATTGCTGCAATCCAGCCGTTCCTGCAGTGGCAACTGCCTGCTGTGAGTGGATGTGCAACATGGTAGGAGCCTGAAAAAGAGACACAGAATTTGTAAGATTTTGTCATCTGGGGATGGATCACAAGCCAAAAGAAAGAAGAGACATATTAGGACCAGAAAAAGCTGTCAGTCTCTGTTCAAAGTTTATGTGGTAGAGACAGGCAAGCCTTGAATTATGCCCAAGGTGTATTTTAAGACCTGTAGTGGATGTCCTGGACACAGAAATGTATTTAGTTTTAGGGCCTGTACATACTGGAACAGTACAGAAAGAGATGGCAACCCATATGAGGGAAGAAGTGATCTAGGGGACACTAAATAATAGCAAGCAAGAAAAACAAAGAAGAAGTCCATCAGAGTGCATGACTCAGATGCTATAAAAACTGCTCTTTTTTTGTCAGCATTCATGCTCATATATTCTTCTCTGGTAAAAGCAGCAAAAGGGGGATGACAAAGTGAAAAGAGGCAGAAAAGTAGTCCATGCACATGTGCAATGGTAGAAAATAGTGTAATAAGGAAGTAGTCAGACCTAGAACAAACACACATGGAAACAATGTAAGAAAACTGGGGAAGTGATCCTGGAACTAGCAGATCACTAACTGAAGACTGGCATAAAGAAAAAGTCAACTCATTGCTTACGCCCCACCTTTACAGACACCAAGGTGAACCTCCCCAACTGGGGATGGCCTGCCTTCCTGGTGGAACTATGGGACAAACGGAAAATGAAGAGCCTGGATGCTGCCTGAGAAGACAATATAATGCAGAAAGAAACAAAGAAGCTGCATATTCAAGCAGGAGAAATCAGAACTGCTGTGAGCAGGGTGACTGCTGATGTGTGATGATGCCCTGTTGCAGGGGCTGACGGTACAAGCATGAGGAAATCTGCACTCAGTGGCTGCTTAAGCTAAAATGGGATTGGGCACCAATATCAACCATCTTTTGAGAAAGATTAGGTAATGGAATACAACATCCAGAGAGAATTTTGAGAGATAAACAGAAGGCTCAGAGACACCAGAAAGGAAGGGTGCTTGAAACTGAGGAAAACTGACTGAGAGCCATCAGCACTTCAACTATTCTAATGGAACTGGGACTGCATTAACTTGGAAAACCAAAATTTACCCATATAATACATGATTGTAATTAATATATTACCAGTGAAGATTGCTATTTGGATTAAAATATAAATATTTAGCTGCTTGTTGCAAAAAACTGTTATCTAAAAAAGTTATCTAATAATATGAAGTAAATTTTCATACTAAGTAGTAATGAAGTAGTTGTTTTATTAGTATGTACTTCAACATAAAATATTCAGGAAACAGAAATGCAGCTAATAATCCTATATATCCTCAGAAACTCATACTGAAGGAGGTGCTGGGTGCCTGGGTAAGTAAGATAACTATTAATTATATTTGCTCCTTTTATTTCCCACAGGTAACACAGTTTAAGCAATCCCTTCCAAATCTATTCATACTGGAAGATGTGTATCACTTAGTTTTCTTTACTGTATAATTTTGTTAAGCTGCATACATATAGAAAAAGTGAAAGTCATATCACTTTTCTTTTAACTGAAATGCCATGGCTGATTTTAAAAATGAGCATGATATAAACCTTTCTAATAAGAGAAAAAGGATCCAACCTAAAGGATTCATCTCTAAGCAAGAAAAAAAACCGTGTGAAGACAGATTAGTTCTTCCTAATCCATGAATATTGATGTTCTCAACAAAAACTATATATATTTGTCCTGGATGAAGATTTCTATATTTATAGAAATGTAGAGTTTTGAAATGTAGAGTCTTTGTTCTAAGAAGAAAAGGTCAATCACCAAGGCATACAAAATTTCCTATAGAAAATTGTATTGCACACAGTACAATCACCTATGGCAACGGATTACACACCTGTAAGTGTAGCTCTGTATCACTGGGATTGTGAAGGCTGAACCTTCAGTTATCGTACTGGGGATATTCTAAAACAAAAAATACATAATTATACTCTCAGACCCTTTTGTGTGCTAAAGCATTTTCTGTATAACAAGTATGCATTGCATACGTGGATATATAGACGCATTATTAATGAGGGTGTTGGGTTTTGTTTTTTTCCAAATTTATCCAATATTTTGAAAAAGGATAGTGTTAAAATATTCATTGGAATAACAACAAGTTCTTAGTTCCATATTTCGTGTTTTCTTCTAACTACAGCAAAATTTTGAGTGTAGCACTAAGGACCTGGTCCCTGCCCTATCTTTCTGTTCACTCAACACACTGTTGGTCGCACCTGAGAATCAACTGGGTCAAATGCCACCAACTGCCATTAAAAAGTAAACCAGAACTAATACTGACAAGATCTAAAAGGCTGTCTGTGGAAAGCATTTTGGACTTCCAAAAGTTCTGCATTTCACACACAGTTTGCACCAGATCCATCTGCTTTTCCTGCGGTGAACTCAGGAGAGACTTGAATTCATGAATACAACTGAGGTACTATTCTGCTTTTTGAAAACTAAAATACTTCTATACATACTAATGAATTTATATTGACAGAGCTGTCAGAGCATTAGCAGTATGCATCTCCTTTCTTCTCACCTCACTTGACCTCCCGAAGGACTAGATGTGTTACCCTCTGAACGATTATCTGGCAACCTCACTTTCTTTTCTGAGTAAAAGGCCAGGCAGCCTAAATGCTTGTAGTGTTTCAGGAGTATGCAACTAAGAAACACCCAAGGTAAGATCATTCCTTAGGGGTTTTAGGAAAGACCTGGCAAAGAACAGCAAGAAAGCAAAATTGCTGCTGATGCTATGGGGTTTCATTCTCAGTTCTAAGTGTATTGGATATAAGGAATACAATATTTGGCAAGCATTAATAAGTTGCTTGTTTAATAGTAATATATTGCTACAGGAGCTGCTGCAATAATAGAAAGAATGTTCCTCTGGGGCAACTATCCCAGAGAGCTCAAGCTACTTATTTTCTAAGTGTTAGAGATAAAAATGCATTGGTAAAACATAGGTGACAGCTACAAAGTATTGTGGTATGGATTTAAGGAAGAGTTCAGAATGTTTTATGTTCTTCCTCCAATGCATAAACACATATGCAAATACCAGGAAATCACAGTAAGTTGTAGAAAGTTGTTACATTGGCAGTAATTACTTATGAGAAATATAGAAGGCATACAACAGTCAGAGTATCCACAACATCCAAAAATATTATGAAATTCCTGAAGGTTTTATTTGTGTTTTGTATCTGTGAACTGTTTTACAAATTCTTACTTGATTTTTCAGTAAGACTCATAGACATTTGCACAACAAATATTGTTCTGCATCTGTTCTACATCTGGATGTTTTAAAATTGGTATCACACTTTGAAGTGTCTTGATTAATGTGTAAACAACTTTGAAAGATATTTATATTTTTTTATAATCTATTATACAAAATAAGGACACCAAAGCATAATCACACTGCAATATTGTGAAAACAAGAAGCAGTCATTATTTAGGAATTTCAAGTTGTTAGAATGTGTTTTTATTTTGCTTTGAATGGCAAGTGAAAATGGCATTCCCATCAACTGTGCTTACTGGAATCTTACAACACTGAAACTGACTTTTTAGTGTTTCAGATTGTGTATTTGTTTTGATCTTTGAATGTGTTTCAAATTGTGTATTTGTTTTGATCTTTGAAGAGGTGTTGTTATGTAAAGCTCCTGAAACCATGACAGGGCAAAGGTGATATCTTAAAAGACAGTATCAATACCCTACATTTCTAATAAACCCCAAACTTAAAATTCTGAAACCTCTAATTAATAGAAATACCAACAGATACTTGTTGCAATTTGCTTGTTTGCTGCAATTTTCAAGGATATACGCTTTGTTCTTCATATGTAATCAAACAGTTGAATCCTTGCTGTAGCACAGTTTTAATTATGGAACAGTGATGTGGTGTTTGGCAGCAGCTGTGCAACACTGACCATTTCCTTTCTCCTGTGTGTCTCACCTTGGTGAATCCAAAGATAGGGATAAATGTCATGGGATCACAGAATAGCTTGTGTTAGAAGGGACCTTTAAAGGTCACCTACTACAACCACCCTGCAGTAAGCTACAGCTCCATGCCCAATCTTTGACCTCTCTGGGAAGACTACTGAGATAAAGGATAATTATTTTTTAAGGGGGGCATTTGCTTTGGATCTGGATGACAACCATGCGGTTAATTTCTTATGGATCCTTGAACAAATAAATGGGGAAGTTTGGCTGGCGAATGTGGCAAAATAAGCCAATTTTCCTTCAAACTTTGAACTCCACTTTGAGTTAGGTACTGAATGTGAAGAGACCAGTCCAAAAGTGGGAGGTTGCAATGGGTTGGTACCCATAACATGCTCAGATGTCTGAAATGTCTTTAAAGGATAGGGGAGCCTTCAAGAATCCATTATTCTGGAATACTGAAGCACAAATCTTTTTGAACAGCTGCCTCTGTCCACAGGAACACCTTTTCTTGATAGTTTGCATTATGAGATTCAGTACAGGCACAAGTCACAGGTTGTCACATCTTGCTCATGGACCACCTCTCATCTGCACGTCATGGGTAGGTGCATTGGCAATAAAAAATACATCTCCCCACATGAACACAAACACAATGGACCAACCATACCTAGATGTAAAAAGACTTTCAGGAAAAGGAGTTGGAAGGAGTTCTGCCCAGACTGAAATGATAACAAGTCTTGATATAGCCTTTAAGTATTGAACTGAACCATACAGAGGACGTGCCTTGTGACTTTTCACTTTGAGAGATCAGCAACTCTTCAATGTTCTCAACACAGTTAAAAAAAATATTCTGTTGGTACCTGCCATCTCTTCTCAGACAGGTTAAACTGTGGGATTGAGTCAGTCTCAGTGTTAGCTGCAGAGCAGAAGCCTGTACCCCAAAGACAAATCAGACAGGCCCGGAAGCATCTTACAGAGTCAGGCCAGGACCAGGGCCCAGGACTGCTCTAAGTCACTTGGTTTAGAAGAACCTGGAGCTCAGGAATTTGCTCTGTAAAAGCCAGTCAAGGTCAGAGACCTCACAGATCCGTTCTGGCTGAAATATGAAAAGAAACTATTGATGAGAGAGAATCTGAACCAGTGCCTTATTGAAGAAAGATGTTTTTTCCTGACTTAGTTCCTATGGTTTATCATCTCTGTCATGTTTTGCAAAGCAAGTGCAATATATTGGTGAATCAAAATGGAGGTGCTGCATGACAGTAGACATTTTTCTCTTCAAAATTTAGGTTTATCTTTGAACTTTGCATATTAAAAAAAAAAATCTAAATCGATTTTATAAATTTAACTACACAGCTACTGCTCAGCACCACTCTGCAAAATTTTGAAGTATACATAACTTAAGTATGAACATCCTTTGAAAGACTACTTTGGACTAACTGATATACTCCAGCCTCACTGGTAACTGGGTGCCAGACACACGCCTTAGACACCATTCTGATATGATCCACTGCTGTCCCCATAAAAGAGCAGTTATTCCCAACAGTCCTCCTCTTTCTGTTTCTACTGGCAGCAGCAGCTGGCAGCTTTGTATCCATCCCTGACAAATGCACAAAGACACATTCAGCTGTTGGGACAACATTCATTGTCTGAACTGCTGGTTTTGCCTCCAGGTAGAGGATTAAATGGCACTGTCCTGAGACCCAACCTCAGCTCCTGGTGGGAACACCAGGATCATGGTGTAATCAGTGATCAAAATAACATATGCCTTAGTATCTTGCAGTTACTTGTGACAAAGCAGGCAGATAAAATCATGCCCAAGTTGTAAAATGAAACATGAGTAGATACAAATGGTATGCTTATTCATATTCTGGTTCACAGAGTGTTAAATATATCACTGGGCTCGGTTATAAGGACAGGGGCTATCTGCAGAATTTAACTCCCTGAAGTTCAAGGTTGCTTGTATATGAGGCTGGATGCTGTGTCATTTCTACTTAAAATGAATGTTACGAAGGGGTCTCAGTCTCCAGGGAGGTGCAAGTCACAGCTACATTCCTACACAAATTGCTAATGCTCATTTATAGATGTCTCTCTTGTGTTTATGCTGAAAAGCTAATAACAACACTGGGAACTTGCTTGGGCTTCCTGACAACGAATGAAACCAAAGAAACTGCGCTAAGACTGAAGCTACTGTTTCCAATGCTCATGCATTCAGAGGCTGCAGAATTGCTCTCCCACCTCCACTTCAACCAGCAGGTGCCCTCTCCAGTACCGAACGCCTGGAAGCCCCAAAGCAGCAGCACATGTAACATGCAACTATTGTAAAAACCACAACTTCCTGGCTCTTGATAATAAGCTGGAATTTCTCTTCTTCTTTTAGTTGATCAAGCTATTTAAGTGTGAGAGTGAGGAGAATTTTCAGAAGAATATGATGCACACAGTATGAAGAAAGAAGCAAAAAGAAGATGGTAAGAGTTGTTTTAGCAGAGGCACTGAAATCACTGCCACACAGAAAGTTTTGAGAAGCCTGGTTAATTTTAAAAACAGTTTTTCAGTCTTCAGTGACTGAAGAAATTGTGGCCGCTGTGAAAAAAAGAAATTTTGATCTATCAGAACAGGACATGATGAGTAGTTCTGCTACAGCATAGATGCTGCTTCTTGCAATAACTCAGACCAAAACTCCTTGGGCTTCCTCTTAGGGCAACTGCTCTAGCAGACAGTATGACTATTGCCCCATAGTCTTAGGACAGAATATTTGTTTTACTCGATAAGGAGAAAAAGAACAAAGGTACTTGGACTTTTGCCTGTGTAGTTAGAAACTGCTACAAGGAAGGAAATAAAGTGTAGTTAAGTGTACATGCACTGTTGATGAAACAAATCATTATGGAAACTTTCACTGTAGCCAGTTTTGGGAGAAGTAATAAATGAACTGTTAGTGTTCATCAGACACGGTGCTGTTAGTCATCTGGCAGACAGGAAGGAGAAACAGCATTTAAATTCAGAGGAAGCCAAGATCGGGGGATGAGTCTCAAACTGAGGACAATAATTTTGGAGACGGTTGTGGGAACGAGTTAAGGTATCTAGAAACTGAAAAGTTTCTAAACTGTGGCTGAAAAGCATTCAAAAGAGACCTCTAAATAAACTTTCTCACTACATATCAAAACAAAGCAAAATTGCTGGACCTTAAATAAAAGTGCTCAATGCTGGCCTAGAGGCATGGTCAGGCTGGTGATTAGTTGCCTTGGATATCTGGTGGCCTATCCAAAAACAAGACATGTTGCTATTAGGTCAAAAACTTCCACGGCAATCTACCTGTGCTATTCAGCATTTCGAGCTGCACTAGGATCAGTTGAACTAATCTTTCCACGTTTGGAATTTATGTGTCCGATAAAGCAACATTTTGCAGTGTTTCTGAGAACTCATGGATGTCCCCAGAATCTTATTTTGCTGAGCTGTCTGTGAGCACATCAGCACCCTATCAAACAGTCGAGAAATTTATTCCATCACTCATGATGATGCCATATCTGCTTTGGGGGGGTGTTGATTTTGGCTGGGGTGTGCGGTGGGCTTTATGCGTGTGGGAACAGAGAGTTCACCCGGCAGCTGACACGCTGAAATAGACATCAAAGAGCCACTAAGAAAACAAACTGGGGACTGCTGAACCACGGCAGGCAGACATCCCCCTCCTGCCGGGCGGGTCGCCTCCCGCAAATGCTTTTTTTTTTGTCACAAGGTTTTTTATTTCCTCTGCTGTCACCCCACGCCCTTCGGAGACCAGCGCTTCTCGCACACCGCCCGCGGGCAGCGAGCCG
>VXBC01000188.1:391846-409339 GCA_013399945.1 Ploceus nigricollis | reverse complement strand
GTTTCAACCATCCTGCCGTGGGCAGGGACACCCTCCACTTGTTCAGGTTGCTTAGAGCTGCATCCAGACTGGTTTTGAACTCTTCCAGGGATGGGACAACCACAACTTCACTGGCTAACTTGTTCCAGTTCATCACCACCCTTACAATAAATAAGTTTTTCTTAATATTTAATCTGAACCTACTCCTAGGATGAACCTGTTTCCCCTTGACCTGTCACTACATGTAAATAGTCTAGCCCCATCTTTCCTATAAGCTCCCTTCAGGTACTGTAAAGCTGCCATTAGGTCACCCCTAAGCTTTTTCTTTCACTGGCTGCCCAATCCCAGTTCTCTCAGCCTTTCCTCATAGGAGAAATGCTTCATCAGCTTGGTGGCCTCCTCTGGACGCGTTCCAAAAGGTCAATGCCCCTCCCGTGTTGGGGATCCCAGAGCTGGATGCAGCCAGGACATAAGGGTGATTCACTAAGCTACTATCACTAACAAAAGAATTTAGCTGCAATAATCTGTAAATAAACTGCTCCTGAATCTCGTCTTTCCAGGGAATTTTCCTGCAGGCGCATATTTTGAGGTGTCCCTGAACCGCCAGCTCAGCTGTTCGGCAGACCTGCAATGCATGAAGTAGCAGAGCGTGCATTAGGTTGGTGCCAGGTTGCTGGTCTGAGCATCCCTTTTTTTGTGCCTCTCGCTGGGAACTGTGACACCAACCCTCTGTCCAGGGCCTGGGTGAGAGCTTGCTAGTAGCAGCCTGGGCAAGAGGAGGCCTGCATCCTGCAGAGCCAGGCTGCTGGCCTGGAAAAGCTGCTGAAACCTCACCCGCCGATTGAACAGAGTCATTGGGAGCTTTTATGTTGCACGTTTATGTTGTGTTTCACTAGTGGTCCTCTGGCAATCAAAATAATTGTACTACTGACCAATACCCTGTGTCCCAGAAGTCTGGAAAAGTCTCTGTGTGTGAGGGATGTAAGAAGGAATGTAATTTTTTTTTTTTTCAGTCTTTGCCTTTTTTTTTTTCTGGTCCTATGTTCTACATGGTTTAACATTACCAGGTGTCCTATTGGGTCCTGGTATTGAATAGTGGTAAGTCTAGGTCTTGTAAAATAGGATTAAGGATTGAGTAAACTATTAGGCTGACTTGCAGAGCATTTTCTCAAACTAATCTCTTAATGACAGAACAACTGAGAGTTTTATACAGTGGTTCCTGACAAGCTCCTGGCCATACATGTAGTGCTGTAAAACACCTAATTTTTTCAGTGGGGAGCCAGGGTGTAGGAATTAATAAATGGGCAGATCTGGCTCTTAGTAAAAGTATCCATTAAAACATTTGGGCTCCCCGAATGTGCCTGCCATCAAAACAGTCATATTGTGGATGGTGGTGTTTGTATTTCTGAGGATAGTATGACTGTACTGAGTACACTGAGTTTGCAAAACTTCTGTCCTTCTCAGGTTTGTGCATCTGGAGCATAGAGCTTCAGATGGTCCTGTCTCTATCTTGTCCCTTTCTGTCTCCTGAACCTCCAGTTGGTTACTTGCCATAGAAATACTGTGGAAGCATGTATCCTGTTAATTAATTTAATAGAATAAAGGAAAACTTTTGTGGCAGTCTGTGATAAACTGGATGATTGATTCTAAGCCCAAAGAAGCAGCACATTCTGTGGATGGTGGAGGGTGCCAGGGAGGGGTAAGTACAGGGAAGTGCCTGTTAGTGTCCACATGCAATGCTCGTTGTGGTTTCTATGACTTGTGATTCAGTTTGTATTTAGTGGCTTTGGGTGTGTTTTGTCAAGAGTACCCAGGAGAAAGGAGTTTTGCAGCCTTATTGCCGTTTGTGTGAAGAACCAGTTCTTTAGGGCCTCCAGTATGTGGGATTTGCTTACTCTATGTCCAGTTCCTTTGCTGGAGGAGGTGGTGAACAGCCCTATGCAACTGTGTACACTGTGTCAGAAATCCTTAGCAGTGTGGAACTATGTGATCTTTGTTCCAGGCTGCAGGATCCTGATGCATTTAACTGGTGGTTGTATGACCCATGACTGCGGTATGGGACTCGTTAAATAACTCAATGGATCTGATTTTCTACACCATAGTGGTGCAGGAAAAGGCTGTGATGAAGTTGCCAGGAATATGTGCTGTTAAGCAAATCTGTGTGTTAAGTGTTGATTGTTTGTCAGCTGCTTGCCGTGACCTCATCAGAAGTAGGACAGAAGGACTATATTAACAATTAATTTAGTTTTGTAGAGTAGGAAAACTGGATAGAAATGATGCTACACAACTGCTGAGCCAGTGACAATCTGTTCATTATTCCTTCTATTAATGTTGACTGACTTTCTCTAACTTTGCTCTGGCTACCCCTGCCCAGTGACATTTTTTTTTTTTACACTTGAGTAGTTTAGACAGAAAAAGTGCATGCAGTCTCTTAGTTCAGATGGTCGAGTTTTTCCTGATAAAGGGAATGGGAGGCAGATTTGATGCCTGGCACCCTGTAGCACTAGAAGTATTTTACTTACTTGGATTAGGAAGCTTTGGAAGAAATTGACGTGAAAGAGACTTGATCAAATACAATATACGTGGAGGCATTTCCTGTAGTAGTCTGAATCTTTTCTTAGAGTTTGCTATGATATTGACCTTACTTAATATTTAACCAGATAATCAAGAAGTCATGGAAATTTTACAGCTTATAGTTATCATACTGTGTATTGCCTAAATAAATAAAAATTGGGGCTTTTGACAGAGGATTAAGGATGCTTGAGAAACAAAGCTTTTAAACATTTGTTGGTGGACATCCTTATATTATGCCTTGTGCAGTAAGATGTGAAACAGTCCTCTCTGTATCTTGCTTAGTAAAAGTTCTTTTGTAGAAGTGATGGGAAATAAAAGACTTGGGGTCTAATCTTGGTAGTGACATCAGCAAGTTGCTGAGTTGCCCTTTGGGCTTGAGTCTATCTGCTCTCTTACCTGTGTCACTGTATTAGCATGGCCAGGTGATTAGTAGAGAACTTTGTAGCTGTGTATCCTTGGCTGTCAGAGGCTGCACAGATGGCTTGGTTCTTCTCACACTCAAAGACCGACCATTGCTGCTGTTGGGTTGGGCTACTCAGGACCTTGTTGGGTTGGGTCTCTGAGAATGTGTTTCCCTCAGCAGCCTCTCCCTGTGTTTGGCTACCCAAATTGTGGAATTTTTTTTTTTAATACTGTAATTTAACTTGATGCAAGCTTGTTGCTTCTGGTCTGTTTCCCCTGTTTCCCTTGGAGTGCAGCTTGGCTCATTGTTTTCTTTAGGCACTCACAGCTACCTGTACTTGTAGATAGCTTAAAACTGTGAGTGGATATGAGCAGCCCATGCCTCCTCGAGTTAGCTTTTGTACATCTGTTCTGAGGAAACCCATCTCTCAGGCCATACCTGTGTGCCATAGGTAGTCGATGGCAGTCCAGGAACAGAAAGCTGTCTTCTGGAGAGGCTGTAGTGTGTTCCTGCTCATCTATGCCTTGAGCAAATGCAGGCCTCTCTTGCTGGGGTTCACATCTGCCTCTCCTGCCCTGTGCTGTGCTCCTTCACCCACAGGATGGTCACCAGGTCTCCACAGCAGCGTAGCTAATACTGAGATCTTTGTGCATTCTTCTGGTTTTTGTTTCTGTCAGAGGGAGTGGTTTGCTGAAGGACAGACAGGCTTTAGTCACATCAGACTGGATTCTGCAGTGTAATATGATTATCCTGATTCACCTTGAGAATTGCCAGATCCATGATGAAATGAATTGTGATGTTGCCTCAAGTTCTGAAAATTTTCCTCTTGCTTTCAAGGACTGTCTCCTTTAACCTCCTGCAAAATGTAACTTTGTGCTTTAGACAACTGACTGTTTTCCCTCTCTTGCGTAAAGCCTCGAGAAATGCTGAATGAGTGCTTGGATAGGAACAAAGGGTTTCTCTAAAGAAGTAATGTCTAAAATGTGGTGGTAGGAGCTAGTAATGCTGTAAGCATGGAGGATGGACTGACATAATTAAATGAGTGACTAGGAGGAACAAAGACTTCTGGTCATGTTCCCTTTTCAATACTTTGTCACACCTGGGCATGTTGCAAATGGTGTTCATGGGGAAAATAGAAATCTGTAATTTTTTTTTTCTTTTGATGAATGCCTGAATCTGATCCTGAGTCAAGGAAAGAGTATCTTCTTTGGGATGAAGGGAAATCAGTGTCTGTATAATGAACTGCTCAGCCTTGACCCAAATATACATTATTCAGATCTCTAAATAAGAATTTGCTTAAAAAAACAAACAAAAATCCCTAAGTGATGGTGTTTATGTAGGGTATTACTGTGCTACATTGTTTGACCATCTGTGATATGTTTGCCCACAAGTATTTTGTTAAGTCTCAAGTGTTACTTAGACTAAAGACTTTGTATAATTTATTATGTATTTTTAGTCTTTTACCTCTTAGAGCATAATTGGTTCAATTAAAACCATTAATGCCTGCGGTGTAATTGCATTTTATGGAGTTACAAACTGGTGTTAGAAACTGCTGCCTATTAGAATTTTCTGCTCTAACAATGTGCATGGCTTATTATATTTTACCAGACCATGCAGCTGCTTCTGTAGCTTAGTGATTATGTAGCCTTTGGTGAAAGCTTTTTTTGATTAGTTCAATTTATAGAATAAATAAGAAAACTGATACCGATGCATAGCTTCAGTCTTTGTCTTCAAAAAACATAAGTTTGTTAAGCTAGATAAAATGCTGCTGAAAGTGCTTGGCCATATGAATGGGTTGAGAGAGAGGGGTTCCATTCCTTCTGAAGTGTTCACGAGCTGGTCGAGATGGGAAAGTGGGAACATACTACTTTTGTAGCAGTATCAATTACCAAGATGTCCTCTCACTTGGCTCATAGCTTTCTCGTAGTGTTCCGAGATCCCTCCATTCTAAAAATGGAAAATACTTGCCATTCTTCCATTTTTATCTCCCATTTTGTATCTGCTTTATGTCAGTTTAATGCTGCTTTATGGTTCTGTCTCTTTTAATCTTTTTTGAAGGTGAACAGTGGTGAGTACCTGACTGAGGTATTGAAAATGAACAGGTGATGCGTTGGGTGTGATAGGACTGAGTAGGAAGGCCTCTGTTGGGGTCTAACAAGTTTGGGAATGGCAGTTGAAGAATGACTAAGCTAGAATCCTATTTTTAGATGAAGATGGAAAGGGGAGAAGGACTGGAGTATGATCTGTCACGGAATTAACACAACTATTATGTATCATCAGGAAAACTGGATTTTCCTTTTCCATTTTGTCTCATATGGACTGTTGTACTGGGTGGGCAGAACTAAATATTCATGAAAAACCATGTCATATATGGCTGTATTTTTGTTGGTTTTGGTGGCATCCCATAAGTTCAGTAGACTTCTGTTGATTCTAGAACCCTGCCAGTTTAATGGAATATATCCTTCTGCATTATCATAGTCTCTAGCTCATCTGCATTTGGATTACTAACTGTGAGAAGCATAATTGACTATCTCACTGATGACCTTAATTTTTAAGTGTGTGAGGAAGTACTTAGATGGGCTGATGTACATCTAGCATATGTGTGACTGGTATAGCACTCATCAAAAGATTCAAGTTGGAATTGTGTTAATTGCTGCCAGATTTATAAAAAGGCAGGGAAATATAAGGATGTAGGTATTGCTTTTTGTTAGCAGACCAGTTGCCTCTGTATAAAAATTAAAACTTCATGTTCGCTGAAAAAATGAATTGAGGCCCCCTCAGCTCTGTTATGTAGTGTTAGCTTATCTGAGCATGTTGGATTGACTCTGAGAATTTGCCTGGAATTCTATTATAATTTATTACGTGACCAGGAATCTGATTACTGTTTCACTGTAATACTGAGGAAAAGCTTTGTCTTGCTGAATACTTTACATTCAGGTATTTATGCATGTTTCTTCACAATTTCAAAGATGTAAAGAAGGCATTCTTATGGAGGACTGTCTTAAATTGACATCCTATCTCATGAAGATACTTTTCTCCCTCTGTTCAATTTCAATATTTATGTGTAGACCCTTCTCTTTCAGGCTTCCTGTTACCTTTTATTTACTCCCAGTATCTAATCCTAGCTGTTCTTTCATTTTCTGCCTTCCACAAAAGATAGCTCCTTTTGGCTTATTCAATGTCAGAGATCTAAAACCTCTCACTCATGCTTGCATTTGCTTTGTATTTTCTGAAACTTTGTTTCATACAGTTATTCATCAGGTTAAAAAGAAAATAATGTCTTCAGGCAAAGTGTCTAGTGCAACAAGATCAGGTCTTTCTATTTAAAATGTTAAAAACATAAGTTTTCTTCTGGAGAAAGACTATTCAGCAAAAAAAAAGTTTCTACCTAGAATATGGCTGCCTCTTCCCCAAGTATCTGACAGTATGATGTTCTTACAGCACCTCACGTTAAGAAATTGAAGGCCTGTTGTTAGACATGAGTCCTGTTGATTCTACAAAGAATACGCCTCCAAGATGCTGCTCTTGGAAGCACCTAATTAGTGAATATTGTCTGGGCATTATTTAAAATTAAAATTTGGTATAGGCTCTTGGTAAAATAGATGTCTGAAGACCTGCCAAAGGACCCAGCTCAATTAGTTCTATTATGCGAACATGTTAAAAAAATTGTTCCATGAATCTGGGAAATTCTAAGTCTAAACTTATATTCTCTTGGTATACTTAACAAAAAACCCTTGCTGACAGTTTTAGTCATTCAGCTGTGATTCCATTGACTGGTATTACCTGCAGGTAGAGGTAGCTCTAATGCTTTCTGTTAGACACCCTCCTTTTCACTTTGAAGCTGTTGTTCAAGCATAGGATACTTTGCTTTCTTTGTATCCTTGCTGTCTTGGTGTGTTGCTTTGCCTCTGTTAGTGCTTAGCATGTCTGTCCTTGTGCTTAGGGATGGAGAGGGAAAATACTTCCAAAGTGGATCACGAAATCCTGGTAAGGGTGGGCCTGTATTCTCCAGAGAAGGAATGCCACTGCTAAAAGGTTATGCCAAATTCAGAAAAATGTAGCCTAGATATACAGAAGGAGTGATGCTCAGTCACACAAAATTAACTGAGATGTGCTAGTTTCCACAGTTCATGGAATAGAAAATGTGAGTTTCAGCCCTTGTTGCCTGAACTGGTGATGTGTTCATTGAGTGAATTTGTGTTTCACACTCTTTAAAGGGAGGTTGGGATCTGGATTCTCCCACTTACAAGTGGTTCAGGTATGACATGCCAAGGATGTAAGGATTCTTTTATGGTAGGAATAGAAATGTGCAGGAATTCTGCTGAGGTATTACATTAGGAGAATAAGGACTTCAAGCTTATCAGTGTTTCTTCTTTAATTTCTTCCGCTCAAAACCAAACCCTAACTTTTCAATCAAGAAAAGCTTCTGGAAGTGTGGATAAGTTGGCATATGTAAACAAGCTACATGGATCTTGAAGGATGCTTGCTAATCTGTGTGATTGTAAGATAATTACTTTGCTATTTCTGGGCATTGGTTATGGTCTGATCTTCATTTGCTCTCATCCTTCTTTTCAAGAGGGAGCTGCTAGAGAAGGTTCTTTAGGAGACATTGCCTTGGGACAAGTGAGAAATAAACTTAGTGCTGATCACAGATATAGGTAGTAGGGTAGGTAGTTTATTAGAGTTAGTTTGGGGACTTTTTTTTTTCTTTTTGAGAAAACAGTATATTAGATGGTGGCTAAACTGTGCCAACTGTGTGTGGGTCAGACTTCTGGTTTGAGGGCACTCTCTTTTTCCTAATGTGTCCCTGAGAGGCAGGCTACATTTATGTACCTCCAGGCATTCCCCATAGTCACATATGAATGCATTGTCATCATCAAATCCAAGTTTTTGGTTGTGTAAGCATTTGATGATTCAGAAGAAAGGCAGGAGGGCCAGGGGGAATTGTCTGAAAGACTCTTATTAAAATCATGCTGAGTTACTGTGTGTTGTAAATGAAAACATGCTGCACTACCACAACTGTTTGGAAATTGCCCATCTAGAATGTATTCACTACATGAACATAAGAGTCAGCAGCTCATTTTAGCAGCTTTAGGCTTTAGGGGGCATCCTGATTGTACTGTACCTGCTATCCCAGCAAAAAAAAAAAATGTTTAATAAATTCTGCCTTATGTATCAGGCTTAAGCAAGTTAACATTATTATTTGACACCTGTTAGTAATTATCATAATTGTTTGATACCTGTTGTGGGATATATCCCCAGTATAAATGTTCCTGGTATAATAGGGATTGGTAAACTGTAAGGTCATGGATGCTTTCCAGTCTAAGAAAAAGAATTCCATTTCCATCATAAGAAATTGTGACTCTTTGATCACTTTCAGCAAGGTTTAATTTGACCTGAATAAACACTTCTTTCTTGAAAATGCTACTCCTTTAAATTGTTGAAGCTTTATAGAAATAGGGAGTTTGGAATACTCCTTTGGTTGCCAGCTTTTTTGAGGAAATTTGGGCAGCATGTAAATACTTGTACAATAGGTTTATTTTGTTACACAGACACTAGTGGTGACTCCAAAGAAGCATTTGTGACACAGCAGATGTGATGGTTTGGGACAGGAGCTTGTATAGGGGCTCTCCAGAGCTTAGAGCTAAAGTCTACCTTTTTGAGAAGTAGAAATTAAAGAACAATCTTATACTTGGTACATCAATGTAAGACTTAAGGCAAAGAAATACTTTGTGTTGGTTCTCAAATCCTTTCTCAGCGTGTATTTTGATGGGATTTGTCGTCTTGTGTTATTTCCTGTGTCCCACTGTTCTGCAGTTGTCCTTCTCACTCTCTGAAAACCTTTGACATCCCTAAGAGAAATACAGAAGGAATGAGCAAAAATCCCTCCTTGGTAAGAAAGGAAGAAACAAAGTTGAAAAAAGACAAGCTTTACAACTTCAGAGGCTGTTTAGACTACAGCTTCTTTTGAGAATGTTAAAGCAGTGGTGAACAAGGGCTTCTGCATGCTGAATGAGCCAGCTAATTTAAATCTACTGTCTGAACAACCAAATACTGTCTCTCTGTGAACTCCCAAGCATTAACTTAATCTTTGGAAAGCTCATGGATCATCGTATCTTTCAAGTTGAATAAATGGATATTGTTTTTAATAAAATACTTCACTTCTGGGAAGTAAACAGTACGTGTCTAGTTCTGCCAATGGTATGGCCTCTCTGAACATGTGTGTGAGGTTTTTTCCCAGTGAAACATAGTCTGTTGGAAAAGGTTTTTCATTTTCTTTCAGTAGAGCTCAGATGTCTTCTGTACATTTTTTTTATTGTCACTTAAAGACAAGTTATTTAGAAAAATACAGCTTAAAAATCGTTGTCAGAATATCATTAAATCTTTCATCTTGCAAATAATGTGGTGGCTGTACTATCTTCTTCTTTTGGTCCAGCCTTTGTGAGGCTTAAATAACTGTACCAATTTGCCCATGTTCTTTTT
Source organism: Ploceus nigricollis (assembly GCA_013399945.1). NCBI lineage: Eukaryota > Metazoa > Chordata > Aves > Passeriformes > Ploceidae > Ploceus > Ploceus nigricollis. Next base: position 399,900 of record VXBC01000188.1, on the reverse strand, counting down.
AGTTAGGGTTCTCTTTGTGCTTCTGTTTTTCTCCAGGTCTTGGCTACTTTCTTGGTGCTGGTTGTCAATTGTTTTGAGCAACAACAGGTGCTTTTGGGTTACTGCACAGCAGTAGCATGAGTAGAAAAATAATCTCCTTATTGGCAAGCCCCAGAGTGGTGGGAGAGAGGCTGCAGCAAGGCGTAGCATTTGGGTTACACACTTGGGTCTGTGTCCATTGTCTAAGCAGCTTTTCCCCTTGGAGAAAGCAAATCCAAGGAGGTGTTGCTGCCTGCTTTGTCAGGCAGTGAGGGGGAAAGTCTAAAGTGATAAAGGGATTAAAAAGGTCAGTTGAGGCAGGAACTTGGTAGTGGTAAGAGTATCAGAATGGTCTGTGTTTTAACTCTTTCCTCCCTGCCCTGCCTCCACATGTAACCTCCAAACACAAATCTCTGCCACTAAAAATGGGGAGGAATTGGATCCCTAAAAAATGTGTTTAGTCTAGGTAGTTGTAGCTTAGCTTTTAGTGATGAAAAGCTTATTTTGAGTGTGAATGCTAGTTTTTCTTTTGTTTGTTGTACAGCCTTTTATGTATTTTCCCCACAGACCATAAAAATATCTATTGATTGCGCTTTATGTGCGTAATGCATAAGTATATATAGACACAGCTTTTTTTGAGGAGTTTTAGCTGGTCTGTGTGTAAATTCAGCCCCCACTAGAGTTCACTGGCAAGTTTAGCTATAGCTTATAGAATTTATTGACTTAATCTATGGTGTATTTGTTACAAATTTTCTAATAAGGGTTCCTTAATGCCTAATTTTATAAACATCTGAAAGGTTTTTTCAAAATATCGCTCCTTTGTTTTAATCCTGTTGACGACAATTGGAAAGTATTTAAGGAAAAAAAAAATCAGGCTTGTAACAGTCTTTAAATAGCAGATTACTATTAAAAACTCTGCTTGCTATTGCAGTATAATTTGAATGTGATTACAGTGATTAGTTCTTTCAGACAAAAATTTATAAATAAGAAATGTTAGCATTTAGAGATATTTGCCAAACTTCTTTGCATTTTCTTTGTTTCATCAAAAATTTTGGGCAGAAGAGCTTTTTCTATTTGCTACTTGTCCTAAAATAAGTAAGTGTATGAGTTCATAAATCAGATTATTTGCTACTTCACTTGAACACTGTAAATTCATGTAGTTAAAAACACTTCAAAGCTGAAGACTCCCTCTTCATCTCCCTCCAGTGTTCTCAGTTTTAGATGCCACAGTTGATGTGTATGTAGGCGAATGGAGAACTTTCCTCAAAAATTCAAAACCCTAATAATTGGTATGGTTCTTCTTTTTTTTTATTCTTTTTGGGTCATAATGTCAGTGTCTAATCAAGTAATGTATGAAATGTATGTTGTTTTCGTGTTGCTGTGGTAGACAATGGTTGAAAAGCTGAAGTTTGCAGGAGGCAAGACCTGGGAGAGGTTAGAGAAGTTTGCTGCCAGACTTAATGTTGCCATGTAGTGATGCTATGTGGGCACATTTAGCTTTGCTACTTGCATATAAATTCTACCCCTTTATCCTCAGAATTTGCCATGCAATGAATGCTGATTTTATAGCAGGACCTGTCTTTTCTCTGTCTTGAAGGTATTTTGTTCCAGAGATAGGTGTGAGCATGTTTTAGGACTGAAGATAGCACATAAGCTAGTTTAAAATTCACTTTGTCCTGAATGCTCACGTTCAGGCAATGACTGCTACTCAAGTGAATCTTCAAGCTGCTCAAGCCTTAAGAACAGCTCCAAACAGAGCAGGTGTCACCAGCTCCTTTTCTGCAAGGCTCCCAGTACAGTGAGTTGCAACAGATTTCATGCATCTATTGCTTAAACTTAAACCATTTCTGTTAACTTTTTCAACTGGATAATAAAAATGTAAGGTTCTTAAATGACAATGAAAGCCAGTCTGTAAATCTGGTTGTTCAAAAATATGCTTTTTCTTCTGAGGAAAGCAATCTCCTGCTTTTTCCGTGAACGGATAATAGGATGAAAAAGTATTCATAGTTCAGAAGTGAACCTAGTCCTTTACACCTTTAATTGGTAGAAAGTGTCTGTGAGTTTCAGCTGAGTAAAATTAATGCACTCAGTTTGTGTTTGGAGATGTGTGTATTTCTGCTACGGCTTGTGAATTTGGGATGGACAAGAAAAGCTTTACTAAAAAGATTAGGTGGCTAAATACAGCTAATGGTCATTCTCACTTGAAATTTTATTAAATTTGGATTGAAATAGGGCTTGGTTGTAAACTATTTTAGCACAGCCACTAAAGCAGGAATGTTGTTACTGCACAATAACAATGACTGGATTAAAGTGTCTTTGCATTGTGAATAGGAGCTCTTCTGGACCATGAAGTTATGGCCTGAGTATTACAAGATAGCAGACGATGTCTTTGAGTGTGACTATCAGGCATTCTGTATTTTGGCCAAGTGATTTGGCTTTTTGCTTAGCAGTAAGTAGTCTAAACAATGACATAAACAGACTTTCTTCTACAGCAGAAGCAAATACTTTTTCTAGATGGGGGCCTTTGAGTTGCAGAACAAGAAGTAAGGCGTGACCTTCCCTAATATCATAATAACATATTGCCATCAAAGTAGACATCAGACTGAGCTTTCAGCAGCAGTCAGGGCTGACTTGAGTGATTTCCAGCTCAAAATGGAGGTAGCTCTAAGTGGCAATTATGTCCATTAAGTGTCATTGTAGACCACTTTGACCATAATGATTTTTGACAGAAACAGCTCCCAAGCCTTACAGATGCAGGAAATGCCAAATCTGTCAAGATCTGATTCTTCTCCAGGTGTCTCACTGAACAGCTTGTTTGTCCTTATGCAGTGGAAATCAGAATAGTTTGCTGCAAACCCAGTACCTGTCAATTACTGCAATTCAATTTTAAGTGTTTTCTCAAAAGTGAGTTGTGAGTTCTGGGGTGGAGGTTGGATAATAATTGCACTCCTTGACAGGGGAACCAAAAGAGGGAGTTATTGAAGTAGAAAGTCCAGAGAAAGTAGTAAATGTCCACAAAAAGACATTACCAATATAATGTACAACACTGACACAGTTTATGGTGTAAGAGCATGCATTTCCTAGTACAAATTATTGCTATTACAAATAGTGCCCAGTCCAACCCTGTTAAAAAACTGTGTTGATGAATGCCTTCATCTAATGGCATACCCACTAAGGACTTTTGTAGCCAAAAGGACATTGCTAACCAGTAGTGTTTACTAAGACATTGGCAAGCATTTCTAATGTAAACCTGGTTTTAGAACAACAATTTTCACAGTTGGAGGGGTTAGAGACAGTTCCTGGGTACACTTGCATAATTCCTTTAGATGGTGCTGGGGCGGACTGAAGTAGCAGGTCTGACACCACGTTTGTGCAACTTGTGGACTTTACCAAGAGGTAACAGATTGAACTTCAGGTATTTGACTCTGGTGATTACTGTGGGTTATCAGTTTCAAGGGCTGCTCTGGGTATTGTTGACTCTTGTCAGCAGCCTCTGTATGTAATTGCTTGTTTAAATAACTGTAAAAATGCCACTGAGATTTCTCCACAAATAGGTTTTTATTAAATGCTTCATGACATTTGTCTAATACAAGCCATATTTAGTCTGTGTGAAGGAAAGCAATGTGATAATAGTAAACTGTGGTGGTTTTTGTATTTATTTTTTGACTTTTTTTCTAGACTAAGGTTTATCTGTCCAGTCTTTGCGTGTTCAAAAGAACAGATGTGCTAAGTGAGTCAATATTTTTTTTGTATGTATGCTGTTCTCTTATTCTGTCTGTTAAGTTTATCGTGGTTCTCTTTCCTAGGCTGTGTGGATTGCCTGCTAGGAACTGTAAGAAATTCAGGGATTTGTCAGCAGGGAGAAGGCTTTTAGCCTCTGGAACCTTTTCTGGCATTCATTCTATCAGTATTACTCAATGATAGGCGTCAGACAACATGGTGCTTACAGTCATGTCTGTTACAATGTTGTTAAATACAGACAGTGCATAGATATTGTTGAGTTGAACAGGTGTATGTTTTATCCTTTGGTTTTCCATGAATTGCCATAGTGATGATGACTAGTTGAGAAAAAGCAGGAGAATAAAGACCAGAAGCGGCTTATGCTGTGTTTTGGTGTTTGAGGGGATTTTTTTTGGTAGCATTACTCCTGGTATTTTCAGTGAGTGTTGCTATTTAGAGCAAGATAAGACAGATCTGTATCAGAGAAACAATGGTATAAAATTAAAGTAAAATTCCTAAATTAACTTGTTTACCACCTTTTTGAAGTGGTTGGAAGCTGACACTTGCTTCTTCCTGGCACAGAGAGACATAATTTTGATCTGATGGCTCCAAAACCTAGCTTTGATATTTCTGATCATGCAAAAGCATAAGTGATGAATAGAAGAAGAATAAGTTTTGGGTTTTTTTTTTTTCAAGGACCATAATTCTTGTGGCAAGGAAACTGTAACAGAAAAGTAGGCATAAACAGTACTTTATGGCTGTTTTTTAAATGTCTTTCATACTTTGCAGTGATGTATTCCCATAAAATTTTTCAGATGGATGGATATTTTTATTTTAAACTAGAAGGTTTTTTTTTTTTTTAATATCTATCTGCAGTAATTAGCTTTCTGAATCTATTTTACTGAAGTTTTTGATTCTCAAATGTCAGTGTAAAGAAAGTATCCATCCCCTGCAGCTTGTAAATTACTTTTCTGGCTTTCTAAAGAATAGGCTGACCAAGACTGAGGTTGCATGAACAGCTCTGTTGGAGAAGATAGGAAGGAGTTGAAAAGTGCTGGTTGAGAGTTCTCTGGGTCTTGCTGTGCTTCATCAAGGTGGTGTTCCTGCTGTGGTTTGCTTTCCCCTTCAGAGGACAAGAGGCATTGTAGAAACCTGAAAATTCAGTGGGGTATGAGCTTTTACCTGGTAAAAATCTAATAGCCTGTAAGATGTAAAGAGGCATCCAGAAAACTGTAGAGATGGCAGTGCTGTTGTGCATGTGCTTTGGCAATGAATGCTTAATTTCCCAGGCTAAAAGCTTAGGCTTAAGGTTTTCTTTATTCCTGCTGTTTCTATTGATAATCTTTCATCAACTGATCCTCTTCTGAATTATGAAAGAAACTGTGAGGAAGCTGAAGCAAAGAGAAAATTGTGGTCTTGACAGGTGGACTCAAGAAGGGTTCCTTTGTGATGTGGAATAAAGTGGGGAGGTTTTACAGTGATAGATCTTGCCTAATACAGATTACGTGTATGACCTTAATTAAATGATAGAGCTATTTATTAAACAATATTAGAATTGTATCTATCCCCAGCAGACAACCTAGTGTGTTACAGCTGCAGTGTAGGATATCAGATTATAAGTTTAGTGTTTCAAAACTCATATTGACTTGGAAGCCTGAATAGGTGGTGACAGGATATGATGAGGATAAAATATTACCAAAAGATTCTAATATACTTTGCTGTTTCTACCATTCATGATATAGCCAAAGCAAATTTGGGACTGGATGAATGCAGTGGAATTTCATACACTCACATACATTTACACACAAAGTGACTACTGTAATACAAATTTGAATTCTTATCTTATCTAATAACTTCACTCTGCAACTTTTAAAAACATTCATTGCCTCAACAAAAATAAAATTAAAGGATGTGGGTGTTTGTGAGAGCCAAGGCAAACTTGGGAACAAAAGGAAAAGAAAATAGGAGAGGCAGATTTGGAGACAAGCTCTAAAGGTTGTCATGAAAGTTTGGGTTACATCTCTTTCAGAAAGTGTCCAGACTCTGCTGTGTTCTGTTTTCCAGCTATGAAGGGGAAGTGTGTTGTATGGGAGTTGTCTGGGTAGGGTTTTTAAATAATTGTTAGGGTGGTCATAAGATGACTGGAGCAAACAGGTTGTAATTGCAACCTGTAGTGTTGCTTTTCATGATGGTTATTGCAGTGACATGGTAATTGCAGATCACATGAAATCTCAATAACTTTTGTGGTGGATTATTGCTTCTGCCTGCTTGTTCCTTTGTGCTCTGCTGTGATAGCTGACAAGGGAGATGGCCAAATGCAGAGAGCTTAAATAATTGCATCATTGTATCATGTGTCTACATGAGCAAGATGGCTATCAACCTTCAGGTGAAATCATGGCATATTTCAGTGTGAGTCTTCACTAATTCTTGGTGTTCTGATATCCTGACTAGATATCACTAAGAAATTTTTATTAGTAGATAGAACCACGTAAGTGCTTTTTTGTTAAATTTTTGGAAATACAGGTAACTGTCAAATCTTAAAGAAATAGCTTCTGCATTATTCATGATGCAATTTGTATTGGATACGATCATGTCAGTACTCCAGGGAATGCTGTACATTATAGGAAATGTTGTACCCTACCAAAACCCAGCCAAACAAAAATTGTATCATACATTACTCACAATGCACAACCCTTGTGATTATTGCAAAGGTATCTTGAATTCAAGCATTATGAAAGGGTAAAATATAGAGACTTTGTGTTTTCAGATCTTAAAAAATACTTACATCACATCTTCTGTGCTTTTTACATTACTTACCTTTTCTGCTTTTGCCTGCCATGAGAACCATTTCCTTGTAAGCCTTTATTGTATTCCTTTTACACAGGGAGCAATCTGGAGTAAGTGTTGTGGGTGTGCAAGCCAGCACTTCATGGTCTTTGAGAAGTTTGGGGTTCTGAGGCTGATAATATCAATCTTTCTTTTGAAAAAATACAGCAGTTGTGTTACATTACAAGGTAGTGGAGGGAATTCGCTCCAGAGCATTAATTACAAAAGAAAGAAATATGTTTTAGAAAGATGGAAATTTGATAGTCAAATACCTTAGTACTTGGTAATAACCTAGAACAAGTTTGTTTGTTTTATTTATTGTTCCTGTGATGTCTATGGTGTATCTGTGTTGTAAACATCCAGAATAAAAGTACTTGTGGAACAAAATCTGTCTGATTCTGTCATTGTTATACCATATATTTTAATAACACCGAAATATTCAATTGGAACATGCTGCATACTACTGAAACTCTTCATGAAAACTCATGAACACTTACAGGTGATCTCAGGGTTGAGGGAGTAGAGGATATTGTCAGTTTCTGTGGAGCTGGTGGCATGGGATCATACAGCTAAAAAATAAAGGTGATTACAAGTGCAAACTAAAATTGTGATAGCATTTGTTCTTCAGTCTTCAAAATTGTTACTGAAATGGGGTTATTTGGCTACTCAACTCTGTTCAAGGTGTGTTATTCATGGATTTGAGGTGGGGGACACTGTGCGTGTGTATTTTCTGTGACTTTTTGGGAGTGGGGTTTTGTGGTTTTGTTTTTTTTTTTCCGTTCTGAATTTTTCTGAACTGTCCAAAGAGTGAGCATTTTCTGAACTCTTGCAGTAAGCAAAGTTTGAAGTTCACTGAATGGTCCTAGAATAGCTGTCCTTGATGCGAGTTAAACTTAGTATTAGGTTTGTTTTTGTTTCTGGGAGAACAAACAAAATAGGAAATCAATAATTAAGTAGACTGAGATAGTTTCTGTTGCATTCACCCCCATAATTGCTGCATTCCCATCACCCTCCCACCAAAACCCAACCAACCAGCAACAAAAAACTCCAGCAAACCAAACCCTCCACAAAACCATTTGACAACTACTTGCTACTTGGAATTTGTTCTCAAAGAAAAAGTGGAGGGTGCCTGACACTGAAATTTGGTCTAGAAAGAGCTAGCTGACCAGCAATGAGACAAGATTTAGTTTTTTAGTTTAGGCCTTGCATTCTGTTTGTTTTAGTAGAAGAACTAAGTATCATATTATTTAGTTATAGAACCATATCATGTTCATTGTCACTCATGTTTGCTGGCATCTGCCTCTGCCAAATTACATACTTTGAAAGTGCTTACCTGTTTTGCCCAATAATTTCATATGTAAATAATGATCTACTTAAAGAACAGCTTTTCCATTCAAGATACCTTAAACTTTTAACAGAATGGATTTCATTTTGTTTTCATAGGTTTGTGTTGGTTGGTTTTTTTTGGTTTGGTTGTTTTTGTTTTTGTG